>PVIY010005392.1:0-94843 GCA_004026745.1 Myrmecophaga tridactyla | reverse complement strand
CCATTAAAAGATATTTTGCAATATATTCTACTAGATATTTTTCCTTATAGGAATGTGCAGAAACTCATATCAAACTTTGGGATTATTTTGTTAACTCCTACTTTCATCCAACATACTTTCTTGATGTCTTTTAAAATTAATATACCTGAATCATCATACATAATAGCTACAAATGGCTCCAAGATATACATCTATTTTTTTCGATAAATAGTTCTCTATCTACTCTGGGTCATGCTGTGGACAGGGTGCTGTGTATATTGGGCAAATTTAATTAGCTGTCTTTCCAACATACTAGTAGGAGAGACATAATTAAACACAAAACTTCAGGAAAGATTTTGTTTGATTTGGGGGGAGGGGTGAGAGTAGAATTTGGGAGTATAAGTAGGAGGTTATAGTGTCTGTACAGGTGAAATATGATGGTGTGCTGAAATAAGGCAGTGATAAATGAGATGGAGCTGTCCAGACATGTAACGTATTGGAAGTAGACTTAGTAGTGTCCACTGATAGATTGGATGAGGGGACTGATGACAAAGAAGCATTTCAGTAGGAGTTGGATGTGGAGAAGATGAGGGGTGTGATTTATTACATTTTAGGGGTAACAGTCCTCTGAAAAATTGGAGGCATGAAGTAGGCATATGGCTCCATGAGAGACTGAAGCTGGAGATAAAAATGTGAGAATTGTGACTATTTAGAGCTTATTTAAAACCATGAAAGTGGACAAAGTTGCTAAGTGAAGTGGGGTGATAACCTGACTAAGGAAGATATAGGACCAAGACTTGGAGCTCTCTAAATTTTAAAACAGTGAAGGAAAAAGTAACAGGCAAAGGATATTGAGGTGAAGCCAGGAGTATCCAGGGTAATGATAACCAAGAAAGGGAGAATAGTGATTTGAAAAAGGCTGAGATGGGGTAGGATTACGAGACAAAGGTGGCAGCGGTAGTTGTTGAATGTTTCTGAGAGGTCACAATTCTGGCAAAGCAGAACCATTGTGCACTTCAACCAGAGCCATTTTCATAGAATGGTGCTGAAAGAAGCCAGACAGCGGGAATAGGTTGAAATGTAAATGAATAAAATGTAAGAAAGTGCAGAGAACATGATTACGTGTTTTATGTTTTATGGCTGAAATCTACTTAAGTACACTTCCATGAATGGGCATTTCGATTGTTTCAATATTTACTCTCATTAATAAAATAGTGTACATGTACCTTTTGCCTTTTTTTCCTGATGATTTCCTGGTGATACCATTTCTAGATATCATCATCAGGGTCCTCCAGAGAAACAGAGCCAACAGGATATGTGTACCAAATTTACATATTGTGAGATTTCTTATAAAGGATTGACTCATGTGATTGTAGGGACTGGCAAGTCCAAATTCATATGGCAGATCGGAGGCTGGAAATTCTATTGAGAGTGATGTTTCAGTTTTGAGTCTGAATTGCTTAGGCCAGAAATTAAGGATAAAGTGGAGGTTGAAGTCTTGATGCAGAATAACTTCTGATCTCTGGAACCCTCAGTTCTTGCTGTTAAGACCTCCAAATGAGGCCCACCCACATATAGGAGGGTAATATCCTTTAATTAAGGTCAGCAGATTGTAGTTGCTAAACCCATCTATGAAATAACTCCACAGAAACAACTCGGTCAGTATTTGAGCAAACAAATGAATGCTATAAGCTAGCCAAGTTGACACACAAAATTAACCACCACCACCATCATCATCATCATCATTATTGGCCAAAGGGCATTAATTTGCTATAGTTAAGAGCATCTCATTATTGGGTTGATTCTATTCTTATGCTTTTGGGGCCATATTTTATTTTCCAGGTTCTACCAATCTAAGTGAATTAACAAGCCTTTCTTATGTAAGAGTATTAAGTAATAAATAGCCTATGAACTTCCTGAAAATATAGCTTAAATGATCATGAATTCTTCTGGCAAAGGTTAGAAGTAATTGGCTTCACACGAATTATCCCCCATACTTATCTTTAGTACCATTTTCTATATAGTTTTTACAAACAGAAGAATAGTAGCGAATAAGTATATCCAAATCACCACATGAAAATTTTAACTAATGTTCTGTTATAGAATATTTACTTTTTAATCCATTATAAATTCTTTTAAATAATGGACAGGAAGAACCTCAATGAGCTGATTTTATATTCTCTTGAATTTTCAATTATTTTTTTCCATAGTAACGTTGGTATATTTTGCCTGTATCAATATACTTCTAGGCCCACAGATGCGTTAATTATAATACAAGCTAACATAACAGTGAAATTTCTCATAAAAGAGTTAAAAACGTTGCTTTAAATATTTATTTTTGTGTGTTCTAGAGTATCTAATATATTGGCTGAGCACGGGCCACTAGGATCTGGGGCATACAGATCAGTAGGTGAATGGCTAGAAGCAATCAAAATGGGCCGGTATACAGAGATTTTCATGGAAAACGGATACAGTTCAATGGATGCTGTGGCTCAGGTGACCTTGGAGTGAGTAATTTTTCTGATAATTTTTACATAATTGTGGGGTGAGAAAAACTGGTCATAAACCATTCTGGATGAGGACAAGGGCAATTAGTTAACCTTTGTTCATGTATAGCAGCTTTTATGGAAACCTCTTTTTTTTTTTAGACTGTATTGTTAACAACTGCATGGTTAATGCTTCTTATTGCCAGTATCTTTGCTTCTTTATTTCAAGTAAATAGCATTTGAGTATTTCAATAATTAGAACAATAGCTCCTTGGCAAAGTGACTGGTACTTTGTTTTGTGGAAAAGATGTTTTCTTGACAAAGTTTTTATACCAGTACTTATGTTATATGAATGTAAATACAAAAAAAAAAAAAACCAAACTGTAAGCACAATTGGTGTGGATAGTCCTATAAAATGACAAAACATATTCTCAAATTCTGGCCCTCTGTGATGAATGCCTGGGCGACAGCAGCTTAAACGGAGCTTGAGCGGGCAGGAATTTCATTTACTCTTTAAGCGGCACACCTCATATTCTTGCAGTCCAAGAATATATTAGACGCTGCTTCTTATCTGCTATCTGGTACAATCTCAGTGGAACCAATTGTGCCCTTTTCTGTTTGCACGCTTAAGTAAAAAATGATCAAATCTTATGAAATAAAAGTCACTAAAGTCAAGTACAAATTCTTTAAGGTTGTCGTTTGTTTGTATTTTATTATATGCTCTGTATGTATAATTATTTTAGCCTAATATTTGTTATTTATGAAAATTAAGTGTTGTAATGATGGATACATCTAGATTATGTTAGCATTAATAATGTTCTAACCAGTGGATCAAATGACTGCTTCAAATTAACTGCAGATTCAAAGGTTAAAACATTATTTTGAGTAAGGATTAGGAGATGGTAGAATATTCTAAAGCACTAAACCAGAGCCCTCCTTCCATTACTTCACTTAATATGCACATTGAGCAGTTCTCTTTTACCATCTCTATTTTCCGTAATTCTTTGATTCATTGAATTCACTGTCCATCCCCACAAAAGGGAACAGGGTAGCACCATTTATCACTAGTTAATGTGATACTCAGTATTATTCTTCCTTCACACTTACAACCGAAAGAACCTAAAATCACTGCTTAGCTTACTCCCTTACTTTGCCAAATCCCATTCTTAGAATCACCACAAAATCATATCTACATAATCATAATATAGTCTTTATCTACTATTTCTTTGTATGCTCAAAGAACTCATTTATGCTATATTTAAAATAGTAAACCGAAAAATGTACTTATAATTTAAAACTATTTTTACATGATTGCTATTTAATTTTCAGTAAAAATGATCATTTTAATTTATTAAGTTTATTTGTCATTTTATATTAAAATGATACTGTAGGTATTTCTTCTACCCTATGTCGGATTACTTGTAAATATATAATAAAATTATTTGCACTAAATGATGTCTCTCTCTTTATTAAAATGGCACGCATATTCATTACCTTTTTGCCTCTTCCTTTTTGAAATATTTGTCATCACAATCACAAATAATGGTATTTAAATTAACTACCTGTGTTTCACTTTATTTCTTTGGGGCCCCCAAATATCAAAAATATATTGTACACTTTTCCATTATGGCTTCACTTTTTCTTATTTCCTTGAATTCTTTTCCGTACACTTTTCCTATATGCCCCCCTTATCCTCAAACTCCCTTCATTTTACCTGTTTTCTTTCAAGCCCTAATAGCTTCTTCTGTCTTTTTTTTTTTTTTTTTTAATTTGCATATGGGCAGGAGGCACCAGGGATCGAACTCCAGACCTCCAGCACGGCAGGTCGGAGCTCCACCTGCTGAGCCACGGCAGCCGCCCTTCTGTCTTTTTTTGATGGTTCATCTCTATCTCATTCTTATTCTCCAGTAATTGTTCTCTGGTTATTTTTTCTCTAGTTGGTTCATTTTCTTATTTCTATCTCTAGTACTTTCATAGTTTGTGGCCTCTTGCCTTACTGAGTTTTTTCAGATACTTTGTGTTTTAATTCATTTACTCCATCCAGGAGAGTAAAGTGAGATTAGGAGATTTAGTGGCAACTTCCTATTCAGAGAATGAATATTTCACCAACTTGGTCTCCTTATGTCAATTGCTTCAGATTGCCAGGCCATAAGCACAATAATCACTAAACCATTCCTTACAAGGAATTATGCCAGCAATCCTTAAGTGCAGTGAAGCTGTTTGGAGAGTCAGTATCTCTAAACACAGGTCCTCTTGTTTACTATGTTTTCGACCAACTTCTCTAATGTGTGAGAGCATATCTATCAAAACATTGTTGGCTAACTTAACATAATAGGGAGTAACAAGTTACCTGTTTGATCAAGAATATCAGAAGAGGTAATATGTACATTCTGTGCCCTTTATCAAAAATAATCATTTCTAAAGACTGTTGGCAAAGGGAACTAGCAGATCAGTAAATGGCAAAGACAAGCTCTTAAAATAATCTAATAGTGATTTTCCACACATGGCCTTTACTACATATCTAAATTTTAATTTTATGAAGCCTATGTAATACTATAATAAAATAATAAAGATTATTGCCAGAATTATTGCCTGGGCATAGTAGAAGCCAGGAGCTGAAAAAAATACATTCATAGCTGTAATGAATACTTATGAAAATACTAAAAATCAATTAATATAAGGCAAATGTTCAAACACCCATACACTTAAGCAAGAAAAATATTATAAGAGGTGCTCTCAATTTTTTTGTCATAGGATGTATAGAAAAGGAAGACCAAAAGAACACATATTTTCAGAATACAATTTGGCTTAAAATATCCTTCATAAAGGTATATTTTTATTTGTTAATGAATTGTTGTCAGCACATGCATATACTGCTTAAGGTGGGAAGGCAATGAAGAACTTAAAATCAAAGTATATTCGATGAAAGTGACTTTCAAACTTAGACATTTCTGCCTGCTATACCCTGTGCCTAAGCCTTGCTATTCTATGTACAGTATTCACCATTGGAAAAACTGCTGTATCAGTAATGGTGAAATCCGGGCTAATGTGTATATGTGCAATGCATTATTGTTGATAGTGGGAATTGGGAGCTTGATGTGAGTTTTGCAAATTAAATCCAAAATTATGAATAAGGACAGAAAAGCAGATGCTTTTTAAGTTTCTTGTCAGATCAGAGCTGTCAACTTTTGATTATTAAAAAAAATGAGCAAAATCCAATTGATTAAGTTATTATACCAATCATGATAAGCAGAAGAGATTTCTATCACTGTCATTTATTAGAATGCTGTCTTAAACTACTAAAATGAACATTTGTCAAATCCAGAGTCAAAATTGGGAAGATTTATTCAAATAGATTTCTTATAAGAAAGTGAGTATGCATAATTTATTGTACACATACACTACAGAGAGGATTACTTACTACCCTCTATGTTTTGCATAATAAAGCTAAATCTTCAAGTCCTAGCTTACTGGGCTATGAAATTTTCAATTTCATCCATTGAAAATCATGGTAAAATCCTCTTTCCAAATATAAATATATTTATCTTATACAGTAGATATGTAATGATTATCAGGATTCTTTTAAGATAGTACAAAAATATCACACATATAACTGCATGGTAAAACTATGGTGAAAACGTTAAAGATTGGAATGTGGTGAATATTCATTAATCTCTCTTCTCCCTTCTCCTAATCAGACAATGTAGGTGGAACTGATTACCAATGATAAGGCTTAAAGTTGTGTAAAGTAGAAGGGAAAAGAATGAGTAAGGGAATGAATCATCCATAAGTGGGTAAAAGAAATCCTGAATAATCAAAAGTTGACT
Source organism: Myrmecophaga tridactyla (assembly GCA_004026745.1). NCBI lineage: Eukaryota > Metazoa > Chordata > Mammalia > Pilosa > Myrmecophagidae > Myrmecophaga > Myrmecophaga tridactyla. Next base: position 88,551 of record PVIY010005392.1, on the reverse strand, counting down.
CCAGCATCAACTAGATATGTCTTGTTTTTCCTGCCTTTTTCATTCTGCCATTTGGGCTTCATAATATCAGTGTTTTTCCATTGTTTGATATTATAGAATAATATTTTTCAATGCTGGACTGTAACTCACATACAATGGCAATTCATTATATGTACAGCTTTTCTAAAGCTACTCATACTTGTCAATAAAATCCAAAATATATTTTATGTAACAACAAAATTATCATCATGTGTATGTTCATATGCCTATGCTGAAATACAGCTTATCATCATTAGAATTTACCTTGGGTAATACTTAAAATTACACATGTTCATGTAACATTTTATGTTTCATCATAAAATCAGTGTAACATTTGTAAAGGGGGAAACACTTAAAACTATGCCTAGCTTTAAAATTCTCTCTATATAAAAAGGAAATGTGTAAAATAACATATCTTACATCCAATGTTTATTTTTCAAAAATAAGTGTAAATAGGGCAGTGAATTGTAAATAAGGTAAAAACTTCATTATTAGAAAAAAACATTTAATATTTATCAAATGTCCCTCCAGTTATTACTGCAAATTTTCCCTTTTAATATGTGCTTTAGGTAGTACAATGGGAATGATTGAAAAACACACAAATTGTGAGAAAAAAAACTACTTAAAAGAAAATACTTTAATACATTTGGCCCTATTAGATAAAGACATTTGACTTTTGCTATAAACTCTAATATAATTTTTATAAATAGATCTTGAAATAAAATTCTATGCTTAGTTCATTGGGAAAATTAAAATTAACACCAAATCTGGATATATGAAATGTTCTGAAGAAGGACAGATTTTGCTTACCCTTAAAAATGAACTCTTTACCAGCATTTACTTATCAAATGCAATTCCTCAAAATATTCATTCTTTAACATGATATATATGTGTTTATATATATACACATATGATATATATGTGTGTGTATATATACACACACATATATATCATGAAAATACAAATTTCACAGCACTGAGTTAGAGTCTTTGTTGTGGTCAAGTTTGTTCTAGAAAATGAGGTTGTATTTACATTCAACAGAACAAGTTAATAGAGTGGAAATAAAAATGTCAAATCAATGAGCTAACATGGTTTAAAGAAAGCAAGTAAGAATTAGAATATGGAACACACACACACAAATGCGCATACTTTAAAATAAAGGTTTTGGTATTGTATATGCAAAGCACTTCTTGTTTTTGTTGGAAAACTATAAGTTATTTTTCAAAATAAAGTGTAATGTTTATTCTCACATGCTAATTCCTAATGATTGATATACAAATTATGAATTTTGCAATTTATGTAGCTCTATTTATATGTATATGCATGTGTATGAATACATATGTGTGTGTTTTTCTGTCTATCTGTCCATCTATCATCTATCTATATGTGTATCTATAGATCTGAATACTTCATCAGAACCACCTATGGGTTTATAAGACATATGATGACCATGTTTTAAACTTCAATTTATTCCTAATTAATTAAATGTTCTCATAGAGATGATTGCTTTCACGTTAAGAAATTTAAAATTTTAGTTATTTTCTCCTGACTAGGTCCAAAGTTTAAGTGTAAACACACATGAATACCCAAATCTATACAATGTGTTCATGATTCCTAAGTTAAATCTGGATGCATGAGAACTATTGTTATTATTGTTATTAGCCTATAGTCTTGAACTACCATGAATGTAGACTGGGTTACCGTAGACTTAGCCAAGTGCTCAGTTCCCTTCATTAGATGTATTCTTTCTTTTAGAACTTTAGATATTTGGGCGGTACAATGGTGGCTCAGTGGCAGAGTTCTCGCCTACCACGCAAGAGACAATGGTTCCATTCCCGGTGCCTGCCCATGCAAAAAAAAAAAAAAAGAAGAAAAAGAACTTTAGATATTTGAGGTTAAATCTATAAAGTCCCAGCTTTACAGATTGACAAAGAGCAAGTCTGAAGTGCTTTGTTCCGCATCATATCTCACAGAGCACTGAGAAATGAAGTCTGGTCTTTGGTGTCCTGTCTAGGTTCAGTCCTTGCTCTGCTTCCTACTTGCTGTTTCATTTAGGCAAGTGATTTAAATTCATTTTTCCTTTGTCTATAAAAGGAGTTTTAGATAAATCTATCTCATAGAGTTATAGATTTCCTGCCACCTAGAAGGAGCTATATAGAAGTGTTACCTGTTAGTTTATATTTAGTGCAATAGTTTTCAACCAAGGGGGATTTTGCCACCTAGGGAACATTTGACTATATCTGGAGGAATGTTTGCTTTCCACCACAGGCCGGGGGAGATATGCAGTGCTACTGACTGCTAGTGAGGTAGAAGCCAAGGAAGCTGCTAAACATCCTCCAATGCAGAAGAGAGCCCCCCACAACAAACACTTACCCCACCGATAACGGTAACAGTGCCAAGGCTGAGGAACACTGATTTAATGCAAAAGAGGAAAGATTAACCCTCCGTCTCTTTTTCTACACTGTGTGTAGAATTAATATTTTATAGTAGTCTTTTTCATAACTGTGTTGATGTTCTTTCAAAGTGAATGCTTACTTGTTTTTAGGTTTTGCTGATAATTATCTTTCATTCCTACCGTTACTCTTACCTTTATATTGTACTGTAGTATCTTGTAGCTATAATATCTTTCAGTGCCTAAGCTATTACTTCAGTAAACAATTATTTCCACTATTCATACATAAAAAGCTCAGGTGACTTTTTATTAAACTTCTATCTTCTGAAATTAAGAGATTTCTTAGTTATCCAAAACTATTCTATTTTACCCGTAATGATTCAAATGCTGTTGTGTCCAATTCTAACAATTCTAAGACAATGTAAAAGTAATGCATTACTGAAGGCAAAAACATTAAAATTTTAGCATCATGTTTTCAGCAAGTAATTATCTAAAGAAATTTAGTATGGCAAAAGTTTTGAACTTGCAATACTCATTTTTTCTATAGCGAACATACCTAAATCATTATATTTGTCTAATATATATATATATTATGATAATATAAAACCTAAATATCCTGTAAGATAACATTTTAAAGCCATGGACACTGGCATTGAGATCCAAAATGTGCTGTTAGTTTAGCAACTCTAATTTTCTTTTGACTAACAAATTTGTCTTTAAAAATATATCATGAAAATATCTGGTTTGAGAAGACTTTTTGATAGCTTGCAATCTTCAGCATTCTCTAAATGCCAAAAGAACCTAGATGTTTTTTGGTAAAAGAAGAAAAGTCTGAAACTTTAGATTCCAGGTAAAAACACAGGATATTTGGAAGTGTTAAAGGAACAATGCAGTGATTGATGATTACACCCTAAAGATATCTGTTATGTAAATTGATTGTAATGACATGAATCATTGGAAAAATTTGATCTTCAACTATGCAGCTGTAAAATTTTGAGTTGATGAACTATATATCTTCTGCTTATATCTTTTCTCAAAAAAAATGCTTGTGTGTATTGTAGGTCCACATTTTCAAAACTGTCCAGTGAAATTGTACCCTTTAAATTAAATATTTATTGGTAAGCATGTGCAAATTTCTTTTTTTTCATTACTTTGTGTCACTAAAGAATGATGTCCAAAAAGGGAGATAAATATGTATTATAAACATGTACATTTTCTTTGTCTGAAAATAGATCTTCCAGGCACAATATTGGAGCCTTCCTTTGAAAATTGGACCCCATATGTCTAAATTGAGATAAGATCTAATTGGTTCCTGCAAAATGTGTGCCCTTTGTCACGGTGATATTGAGATGTGCTACAAATTGAATCAATACATACATCCAATGTGTGCTTTCTTCATGCAGGGATTTGAGGAGGCTTGGAGTGACTCTTGCTGGTCACCAGAAGAAGATCATGGGCAGCCTTCAAGAAATGAAGGTGCAGCTGGTAAACGGGATGGTGCCATTGTAACTCCATTTTTATGTCACTTCTTCAAGTGAACGCTTCTGCACTTTGTAAACAAGCCCTGAGATTTATTTTAACAAAAAAAAAAAAAGGGAAAAAAAGGGAAACTCAGTGATTTCTAAACCGTAGGGGAGCATTTGCGTCAGCCACAGAATTTGTGATCAGTGTTTTACTAAAATATCCTTATCTTCCTCTCAGTGTCTTCATTTTTCATTAAGGAAATATAGCTTACGTACAGTAAGATCACGAAGTCATACATTATCTTATGTTACTGCAACATCAACAAAAAATCCTTCCCACTACTCCCACAAAATTTTGTACCTGGAATATATAACTACATGTAGCACCTTTATAAACTGAATTAAGACAGCCTCTTTCAAAATCTCCAAGGATCTACTTGAAAGGAAGATTTTTATAGCCATTTGTGGGCTAACAAAAGCTGCAGTTTACCGAGGTTTACTTCATGTCTTAATTGTCTACATAAGTGTACTGAAGAGCAATATGGTTAGATTATTTCTTAATAGATAAGCCTCTTTTGTAATTTTAAAACGCTGTTACGCAGCGTGAAGATGTAGAAACTAGTATATAAACATGTTGCTCGATCAAGGACAAGTACAATACAGGGTGTATATTTATTTTTCTGTGCTACAATATTTACTTTAAGTTCACTCTTCTAGAGACTATTAGGAATTAATGTATATATACTGTATAATTTGCTTGATTTCTGGGAACCGATTTAAGTTGGAGTTGTGTGTACACGCGTGTGTCTGTGTGTGTGTGCAAGTGTGTATGTGGGCCTGCACTTGTGTGCATTGCCATTCTGCTTGCATTTTTAATAGTGTTTTAATTTTAGCAACATACAAGAAAAAACATTCCGGGTGTAATGTGAATAGGAGAAATAGCAAAGCAGTAAAGCAAAATTTAACACAAGCTTGTGTCATTTTTTCTCTTATGTGTCCAAAAGCTACTAAATCTCTGTATTCACTAACAGGAAATGTCTGTAAGATTAAATCCCTTTTGGCTTTTTAAAAATGCTTTGTGATATCTGTGACAATACTGTTCTTCTAGCCATTAATCTTGCAACCCTGTAAGAAATTTCACCTTTCTGAATCCCAGAAAATATCTTGTCAAGCAAAGTTGACACCAAAGGGCACGTTTTCAGCAGGATGTGCAAGGATTTAACTGTGCAGGCTCCTGTTAATATTGTTAAATCCAGGCACACAGTACTAAGCATTACCCCTAAGTGTTAATCCTTTGTAACAATTTCCACTGTAGCTCAGTTCTAGAAATTTTGATACTAAGGCAGCAATGGACTGATGACAAATATATATTTTTTCCTTCAGAATTTTCTCTATTTCACAACTTGAAAAGTTTTATTTTGAGTGGGTTTTTATTCATTTGGAAATTTACTCTTGTATTTAGTTTCATGGCATTGAAATTATTTTGATGAACCTATCCAAATTACCATCTAATTGGCCTTGTTAAAGACTGTAAGGTATGTCCTATGTGTGCTCTATGTACCATACCTAGAGAAGACTGATAATAAAGGTACACATTAAACAGTTCATTAAAATTTATGCAAAATCTATGGTATAAGGTGAAATAAGCAAAATGTTATTGTGTTACCTTTATAAAAATCTAGAATGACATCTGATTATTCAGTCTATACATGTTAGGAGCATGGCATTTAAGATACAGTTAAATCATGATTATCCATATTGGAGTAGCCTGGACTAGGGAAATCCATAAGAAACATACTTGCATTGGATTGATGGAAGTCTGTCTTCTGTTTTACTTGAATGTATAGCACATCTCAGAATACACTTATGGAATATAACAGCTTTCCACCCTTCTCACCGTTTACTGAGGCAGTGAAGCAGCTCTTTGCTAGAGAACAAGACCAAACACACAAACACACTGAGGAAAATAGGCCAAAAGAAAAGAAGGAAGGTCTAAACAACTTTCAAATATATATTGTTTTCTCTACCAATCAAATCTATACAGTCCAAGGATTGACACAAACTGAGTTTCAAGTATATTCCACCAAGTCTAGTAAAATTTCCAGAGAAAGCTGTCAGCAGTAGACTTAACACTGTCTTTATAAAAGGACAGGAAGCAAGCATCCCCATTATTCCAGATATGTTTGTTCATTTCAATAAACTGAGATGATCAACTAACCTAATTCTTTTTAAATAATTGGAGGTAGTGTTAGTTGAATTTTGTAAAAATAACCAAATTTGAGTGATACTTGAGAAACTTCAAAATAAGGATAGATTTATTGATCTACAATGGAAGTTACCATAAATTTTAGAGCCAGAAGACTAGCAATAATTACTTAGATGCCACAAAGATTTTTTTTTTGGGGGGGGGAGGGATGCATGGTCCAGGAATCGAGCCCAGATATCCCTCATGGAAGGCGAGCACTGAACCACCGTGAACTCTCGTAATGTTACAAAGATATTTTTAAAACTACTTCCCAATTTTGAATGCTCAAAGATGATTGGAAGGTCAGAATGGTTTATGATATCTCACAGGTAACTAGAATTAGAAGTCACAATATAGATAACCTCATTTTCCACAAGAGAATGTAAATTAATTTGTATCAAATTTATTTGCTTCCTCTGCAATCCTCTGCTCATTTTGGACAGTGAATCAAGTTGAAAGTTAAATAGCCACATAACTTGCATTCATATTTCAATTTGGTTCAGACTTTCTAAGGAATGTTAATATGATTTTAGAAGGAATAAAAAGAATTTCGCATATGATATACCCTCAAAAAAGAGGAAATGCCTCTTTTTTTCTTAAGTATTTGCTCTCCACTGGATGTGTCACCAATTGGAAGGTGTCACTCTCATCTATAAATGTGAGAAATAGAATACAATGAAGAGGCAGCTCTTGTGAAATGCAGTGAGGCAGTAACCCAGGGCTAGGTCTAACAAATCGTAATTGTGTGATTTCTTATCCTATTGGTTCATTTTGTCACCCACCAGACTACCAAATATGAAACATAGACTCGACACTTTTAGCACAAATACAGATTCATCAAAAAAAATGCATGTTACTGCCACTGCCAGTAGCAGTCTTTGAGGCATGAATCTTTCTCTTTATTGGATTCAAAAAATAGATACAAACAGGGAGTAATTTTCAACTTACCAATACATGCTAAAATCACTCAGTTACTATGTTTATCAATCATCTTTTTTTTTTTTTGCCTGAATTTTGCCATTTGTTCACATGTACTATGACATATGATCAGCTGCTCTTCTTGGCCAATGAAATATATTAACTGTATGTAAAGATTTTTATTTTCTCACTTTTTAAAACTTTTGTGTTGCATGATCTTTATTTTTTCTTGTATTTTAATCACCAATTCAGTGTTCTAAAGTTGTAGGATTGCTGTAAAAATTATATTCCAGTGTACTGTCTAAACTAGGCCAGAATTGGAGTAGATAACACAGAACATTCTCAAGTCAGTTTATAAAAGAGCCTCAACCGATGCATTGGTGAAGAGAAAGTTTATTGGCTCAAGTTCAAAATGAAAAATTAGTCCTAGTTGAGCACTTACATGTTTGCATGTCTACTATTTAATCTATATTTTGAAGTAGAAGATATTTAGCACCATCCTTTCTCCTATTTAAAGTGGGTTCTTGGAAGCACAAGCAGAAATATTTACTTTTAGAAGACATTTTTGGCTATAACGGTACATTGGATGGCAAATGCTATTTGAGTCAGGTGTTAGAAATATAATAGATGTATGGTGTTGCTTAGTAGAATTAAGTCCCTTCCTCATTTGTTCTTTCTTAAAATAAGAAAAAAGAAAGCTGAGTATGATAGTAAACTGTCTTTGCTTGTGTCCTGACAGATGTTTAACTCAAAGTAAATAAAAGTAGATACAGTAAGATGATGATGATGGTAATGATGAATAAATGGAATTAAAATACTTGTTCATTTGAAATTAATAGCAGTAATAAGTAAAATCATTTTTTTTCAATTCTGTAGAACAGCTGGTTACATTGAATATTTTTCTCTATTATGCTGTTAATTATATAGTAATGTATCAAAGGAGAAATAGATAAGAACATGCCTTTATTTCTTGTTCATTTAAGAAAAGTCTTTTTTTCACATAAATGATTGAATGTTCTTGTTCAGAATGACCACATAATTAATACTTAGAAGGAGGCACCAGTTCTTTAAAAAAAAAAAAACAAAAAAAGTCTGATTATGTTATTTGTTTCTTCTAAATGTTAATGAAAAAAATGAAGGCTGCAAAATTTGTCATGTTTATTCTACTTTATTAATAGTAGACATTTCAGTGGTCAACATACTTGTGAATCTTTAGCTATTTATAACTAATTATTTAAAAGTCTGTATGTTATATTCAGAATAGTCTATGAATAATACTTATACTCAATCATTTGTTAATACGTTTATCACATTTTTTTTGGTTTCAGGAATATCAGAAGCAGTTGCTTAGCATATTTTAGTCTATGATAGGCATCTGGAAATCTCAAGTCCCTGCCTTGGATTCAAGGAAAGATTAAAGCATTTCTGTTTTTTTTCCCCATTTGAAGCTCTATGTGCATTTGGTTTGTGTACATGTTTTGTAGTGTAAGATACGAAATTTTATATTTTTTCAGAAAATAAAAAACCCTTTGAATACAATTAAATCCGATTGTCATCCTTCACCTCCCCCCCCCACTTCAAAATTACTTTAAGATGTCTACAGTTGCAGCCTTGGTATAAGGATCTCAGTTAGTTCTGATAAAAATGTGTGAATTCCTTATGCTAAATATTTAGAAGGCAATCAGCATCCATGTTTTTCAAAGCCATTCCTTTACTTTAGATCAATTTTTGCAACAAGAGATTGATGCTGAGGTTTTAGGACATGATGAGCATTACTCTGTCAAAACCTAATTAGAAGTTGATTTGTAACATTACTTGAAAAAAAGAAAACTACATGTACAATCTGCAAAAAGAGACTTTATATTGACCAGCCTCTCACCACCAAGCATCCCCTCATGGCTTAGGGTAGAAGAGTCGCATCATCACAAGAAGGATGTCGTTAAGTACAAACCATCCCTATTTTACTGAATGTACTGCATCATCATAGTTTCTTTTTATAAAGAACATAGCAAACAATCTACTGTATTCAAGGAAGTGAATTATAGTTGTACATTCATACACAGTGACATCACCATGCCTTATGGAAATGATCACCCAAGGACTCCTTTGTTCATGCATAAAATCACCATTGCAAAAGATATTATTTAATATTTTAGCAGATCTCACATAAAGGAATCCAAGTTCTTTGTCACCAAAGTAGACTATGCTTGTCCCTTTTTTTGCTACTGAAATAATGATTCCATTATAAAAGAGATTTTCCCCCCATTCCTATAGATACACTTGAACAGATAGGAAGGATTGGATGGAAGTGGAAAAGTTTACATTTAATGAGAACGCACTATTCTGTTATAGTATTTTGCACTCTACCTTTGTGATATGTCTCCACTTTAATGCTGAGCATATCAAGGCTTAAACCTGTTAAAGATTGCCCAAGGCGTGATTGCCCTTGAATGTCAAAAGTCAGATGACACCCAGGTTCATTTGATCCAAACCCATGCTCTTTCTGCCACACTACTCTGCTTCCACAGTGTTGGCCATGCTATTGGGATAGCAACATATTCTACTGCAACTGAGAGCCAGCATGTACGACCACGCGCATTATTTTCACAAAGAGAACTCTAGACCTTGGGTAGGTGCCCAAGGTTCTGATTGGTCAAACTGCTAGTATTCAAGCTTTAGAATAAACATATTTTGAGAATCAAAAATAGTTTGTCTTGTTTATGATTTTGCCATTGAGTAGCAACACAATATAATTCAGATATTTTTCCCTCTGCCATTTACTCAGATGCAAGCTTAGGAAACTGCACTAAATGCTTAGTATTTCCATTTGTAATACCTGAACTTTAATTATAGAAATTTAAAGTCAATTTGTGGTTCAAACCCACAGTAAAACAAATAAATTGAAAATTCCCACTACCCAGTCAAATCAGAGCTTTATATAAATTACTAAATGTAATTTCACTTGAATTTAGTAGGTAAAACAACAAAACTCGAATGAAGCTGAAGGAATACTTAAATAAATGTTTATTCATAGCAAGAGTTTTTGTTCTTAATATATCACTAAAATTTTCTGAAGATTGATTATGAAAAATATCAAGATGCTGGAATCATTATTATTAATGTAATGTTTCTTAATGATCTTAATTTTCCAGAAAGTAAAAATTGTATAATTTGTTGTATTGGATTTCTAAACAAGAATTAAAATGTAATATTAATTTCAGGAAATAAAGTGCATATATCATGAATAAACAATTTTATTACAATTAAATATTAACTTTAAAAGATTTTGCAAGTGTTCCAAGTTCAGTCCCCAATTATCTAACAAGTAGAAGTTTGTCTCTGATTTTCCAAAAAGCATGGTTTCTTACATTGCTAATATTAGTTTGCTTCCTATCTGAATTTGAAAAATTATGTTGGATATACATTTTTGAGTCCTTGCTTGATCAAAATTGCCTTTATATTGTTCTCACATTAATCTCACTAAAGAATTTTAAGTTCAAATGCCTTAATCCCAGAACTTTGAGGACATAACTCATTGTATTTATCAGTAAGGCTTATTGTTTTATCAGTACCAAGAAGGCACGTGGCATTCTTACTCTTTCTAAGTGATCTATTTTCTTTTTCTGGAAGGTTTCAGAAATCTCACTGGTTTGTGTCCTTTATTCTTTTTTAAAATTTTGCCTGCTTTTTGCTTCATGGATTCTCCATCTAAAGACAAGCTTTCAGCTCAGGAAAAATTTCTTCTTTTTTTAATTATAATCTTCTACCTCCATTGCTCTGTTCTTTCTATCTGAAACTGGAATTTCTAATATCTAGATGATATATACATCATGCATATCTTTATCTCTTTCTTCTTTATCTTCTGTAAGATTTTCTTGACTCTTAACTCTACCTTCCACATTATGCATTCAGTTTTCAGCTCTGTTCATTTTATTCCTCAGATTCTGCCAGACTTAAAACATAAATGATCAGGTATTGACTGAACATTTTATCTCAAGGGCAGGCTTCTTTACTGAGTTTTATATATGTATATATAGTTTTGCTTTTGGCATAACCACTTTGATATTTCACAGGGGCTTTAAACTTAACATGTACAAAATGCATTCATGATCTTCATCCTGACCACTTCAAAGAAAATAAATCATGCTTCTCTTTCTTTAGGAGCTAAGTTTTGTGTTTGATTTGTCCTCAGTGCTCACATTCAACAGATCACTGTAGTTTTTCAATCGTAGCTTTAAAATTTGCATTATTGCTCCTGCATACTCATTCCCACCATTCACCTCTTGTCTGAACTACTCTTGTCTGAGCCTTGAAATGGCTCCCCCTCTATTCACTAATGCCCCCTTCAATATACATTTTACCTACCTGATTATTCCCTTCTCATGCTTAAAATCCTTGGATCCCAAACTGCTTATTGATAGTTGAATTCTTCTTAAGGTTATGAATACCTTTCCAACCACATTTCAGTTTGCTTTTGTCAGGACACTGCAGCTATCCTCTACCTGCTTTGAATTTGATGATCTTGATCTTGTCCATAGACCTTGGCACATGCAGATCAATAAGCCTAGAATATTTTTCCTCTAACTTTTCCTTCATTAATCCTTAATGGCACAAATCCAAATTTACCTTTTGGGTATATCGTTCGCAGTCCTGGCATTAAACAGAATAGCACAAATCTGTTTCTTTTTTTTTTTTGCAAAAAAATTGCTAAAGGAACTACTTACAAGTTTCTAAGCAGCATTCAGAAAGTCAAAAAAGATAAAAGATAATAAAGCACTCTGAGGCTAGGGAAAAGCCATTACTCTTCTTGGTCCTGAATGGAAAAGGAGAAGTGTAACTGTACAGAACACATAAAGGATTGATAGGAGCTTTAGTCTTTGGAGGGGAGGAGGCAACTCACTGCAACCTAGCAAGGAAAGAACTAGTAGAATGAGGATTCCACATTCACACTCTTCTTGCCCTCCAGTTTCCTACTGGTGCAATCCATTGGCCAAACCTATCCAGAAGACAGAGGACAAGGGGGCTCACTGCTGCTGATTAGGCTCACTGGGAAGAGAGCGCAGTGGAGAATGGCTGACAGAACTGGGGAGAATTTTTCTTGACTCCTAAGACACTTTAAATTTGCCTCCTTGTTCTTTATTTTCACTAGAAACATGTTTATTTTATATAACTTACCACCACAATAATTAAATACAGACTTGGATAGTTATTTTTCAATCTAAATCTCCCATTAGACTATAAGCTCAATGGAGACACAGAGTTTAGTTACTACTAAATACCCAGCACATGGCACAGTGACTGATAAATAACCCACAGTTTAAAAAATTGGTTTCATTCATTAATTTCTATAAACTTTTGATAAGTCACATAAAATTAAAGCCATCTAAACTAAGCTCTGACTATCCATAAATGTATTTTATTATGAATTGAATATATAAGCTAGAGGATTATGTCTTTATTACTTTACTTTTACTTTTTTAAACATATGCTTCAGTGTTACTTCTATGGTTCATTCTAGCAGTTAGAATGATGAACATCTCAAAATATTTTTATAAGAAATCTTTATCAAGAGTAGCATGCATTTTTATCCCTACATATTCTAAGTCATACAGCAATCAAACAATTTTTAAAAGTCAGTCACTCAAAGAAGTGAGGCTAGTGATTTGAGAGGAAATGAGGGTCTCTTTGAACAAGAGAACCAGTTTTCCTCATCCAGCATGATAATTAGATCCCAACGTCTATAAACCAGTGTGAACTAGTCTGCTTTCAAGTTCACAGTATGACTCTACCAATAAGGAACTCATGATTTCCTTCTTAAAACTGAGAAATTTCAGTTCTGATGTGGCTTATATTTTCTAAAATCCATTTAAAAGGGCTGCTTTAGGAGGTATCTATGAAAGACCCCTTCTCAGACCTCAACTTCAAAATAAGAGTCAGGGCTCTCTTTCTACATTCAGGTGCCAAAAAAATTATATCCTCGAGTGGGCACTTGGCTTACTGGAAAAACACTCTTGCTGAAATGCATAAGAATAGTTCTGGACTATCTTTTCCCCAGATATTTGGCTTGCACTTTGTCCTCCTTTTTTTGTCAGACTCTTTCTAAGAGAGAGAAAAGAAAAAAAATGTTAAAGGTATAGGGAAAGGTGAAATTGAAGAAAGGATGCTGTTATCTTTTTTTCCTCATAGATAGATTAGTCATAGATACCATTGAATTGAGTTGAGGATCCAAATACTTTTCTTTGAGAGATAAGCCAGATAAAGGCAAATCAGATATCTGTATGCAGGACAGAGATCTTTACCAAGTAACCCTGATATGATCTGCTTGGAGAGCTTTGCAATTAATTTTATAGTGTTAACATTAGTCTATGCAAAGAAACTTCTGATCTTTGTCTATGGTTTATCTGGACAATTCTCTTCATTTCATTTTCTAGTGTTATCAAGTGGGTGGCGAACTTCAAATTTTTACTTGAATTAAACTTGGAAAAGTGGTATAGACACACAAGAGGATATAGGATATCCATAAACTAGGTTGCAAAGGTTTTATTGGGAAAAATTATAGTTTGTTTCTTTCATAATCTCCTTTAATCTCTTCTTAAGCCATCAAGAAAAAAGAAGGCATCTAAACGAAAACTATTTCCAATACAAGCTGTGCTTCAAGACAAACTCCTTCCCACCAGTTATAACCAAATTGACACCTTAACAACCCTTAAAATAAATATTATCCCCTGGTACTGTTGATTCAAGATTAGTAGGTATTATAGACCATAGGTGGGGTAAAATGCGTTAACACATGAAAGTTGGTTCTTGGAATATTTGTCAAGAATAAATCAGCATATAAACATGAGGGTCCTTTATATGTTAGAGCGATTGGGCAGTGTATCAATTTGCCTGGGCTGTTGTAATAAACTACCAGAGACTAGATGCCTCAAACAACACAAATATATTACTTCACTTTCCTGTAGGCTAGACGTCCCAGATCTAGGTGTCAGTGGGGCCATGTTTCCTCTTAAAGGGGAGAATCTGTTCCAAGCCTCTAACCTGGCTTCTGCTGGGTTGCCAGCAATCCATAGTGTTCCTTGGCTTGTAGTGGTATATCTCAATCTCTGCCTACATCACAGGGCCATTTATTTCTGTATTATCTCTCTCCTTGTGTCCAAATCTCCTTTTCTTATAAGAAGACCTGTCATAATGAATGAGAGTCTACCCTAATCCAGTTGCCCTGATCTTAACTAATAAATCTGCAAAAATCTTATCTTCAAAAATGTTCACATTCACAGGACCTGAAGTTAGGACATGAAGATGTCTTTTTGAAGGGTACAATTCAATCCATGATGAAAATGATGTGTGCACACATGCGCGTGCATGTGCACACACACACACACCAATATGAAACATACAATTATGTGGTGGGTATGCTTTGAGCATTTCAATATTATAATGCATAGACGCTTTTCCTCACATTTTGATGCCGGATGTGAAATGCTCTTTTCAACAATTGTGGATGTTCTTAGTGAGATTGATATGTATGTAAATGTATCAAGCATAAAAGGAAGAAACCCACTGCTTTTGTGTGTGTGTGTGTGTGTGTTATATGGTAGAGGTCACATCTCATTCTTTTTCCATATGGCTGTCCCATTATTGCAGCACCATTTGCTGAAATTTTTTTTCTGGGGGGAAGTGCACAGGCCAGGAATTGAACCTGGGTCTCCCACATGGCAGGCGAGAATTCTACCACAGAGCTGCCCTTGCACCCCCGAATACTTTTTAAATAATACAAAAGACCTGGACTAATAACTGACAATCCATATATTTTTTCTTATCTCTGCCGCTAACTCAGGTGGGGCCTTGAGTGAGTCAATCTAAAATAATAATTCGTCATGTACCTACTGCATTGAAATTAAAAGTCAGTTATTCATGTGTTTTCTGATTTTCTTCCCTTAATGATTCTTAATTAGACAAGACAGGGATTATTAACTTCATTTTATAGATGAGGAAACGGGAACTCAATAATGTTGACAATTAAAACTATAGATGGGCACGCAATGGTCTTGAACAGTTTAAGTTTTCCTTTAACCTAGATATTCAGGTCCATAATGCAAACAATGAATGGACTAATACTGACAATAATACAATTATTTGCTAGTGTCAACATTGTCCCAAATACTCTGTTGGAATCTTTCACATACAATTTAATTCAATCTTTACAACAGTCCATCAATCAAGGTATTTATTTCATTTTTATTTCAAACAAATGTGCAAATGACATCTCCACACTTAAGTGACTTTCTTAATATCACATAGTTCATAAATGCATTCCTTCTCTTTTTTATAGTTAATCTTTCCTCCTCTGAGTTTCAGATGATATGTCACTACCTGCTTTGCAAACTATTCCATCAGTTGTTCCTTTCCTTGGATATGATCGGTTATTCTTTCTCTAGGCGAGGGCGTAAAGTCACAATTCTCCTGGAGTCAGCATGTCTGCGTTCACCTCTGGCTCTATCACTTACCTGTGTGAATTTAGATAAGCCATTTAACCTCTCTACCCTCAAGTCCCTCATCTATTAAAGGAGGACATAATGTGACTCTTATGAGAATCTAAGATTATATCCATGAAACAGTGCTCAGTACATAGTTATTTCTCAGTAAATATTGTTATTATTAATGTTATAAGCAACTTTAATTCAAATCTACTTTTCATTTAAAGTCTGCCCTAATTTATCAGTCTCTTCACTGTCAAAACATAAGTTATCTTTACTTCCTTATCTCTTCCTCCCTTTCATTTCACTGCAATCTTTCCTCTCATTCCATATTTTTAACTTAATGTTTTCAAATATTTCAAACACATGTAAAAATTAATAAAAAATTAATAAATCTTCTTGTATTTGTAGGCTAGATTCTACAATTATCAATTCAATGCTAATATTGTTTTGTACATAACTCCACACACTCTCTCTCTTCTACCAGGTTTTTTAAAGGAAACTCTAAGATATCATTGCATAAATAAATATTTCAATGTATAACCTTACAATAAAGGGATTTTAAAAATACATTACCATAGTGCCATTATACCACTTAAAATTAATTTTTTAATAAAAATATCTAGTACTTTTCCCATTTTATTGTACAGTTTTTATAATTTCCTTGAATCAGTATCCAAATAAAGTTTCCATTACTCTATAATCTCTCCCTCTCTTTCCCTCTCTCTCTCTCTTTATACTGCAATTTATTTATTTGAATAAATCCAAAATTTCCACAGGTTGTTTGTCCTGTAGGATTTCCCACAGTCAGATTTTGCGTTCTCTTAGTTTCTTAGGACTGCTGTAACAACATACCACAAACTGGGTGGCTTAAAACAATAAAAGGTATTGTCACACAATTCTGAAGGCTAGAAGTTTGAAATTGAGGTGTCAGTAGGGCCATGCTTCTATTGAAATCTGTAGGAAAGCATCTGCTGCATGCCTTTTTCCTGGCTTCTGGTGTTAGCCTGCCAATAATTCTTGCCATTCTGTTTCAGATGTCATGTGGCGTTCTCCAGTGTGTCTTTCTCTGTACGATTCTCAAGGTCTTATGATGACACCAGTTATACTGGATTAGGTTCCACCTTAATCCAGTTTCGTTCACCTCTTAGCTAATAACATCTTCAAAATTCCTATTGCCAAATGAGATCACAGTCACTGGACAGGAATTAGGACTTCAACATGTCTTTTTTATGGGGGATACAATTCAACTCATAACAGCTGGTTACTTCAAATGTATTGTCCATTATCATATTTCTATATTCCTTTTATTTCCTATAAACATGTACTTGGATTCACATATTTGATACAGATTTGATTTTTTTGGTCAATAATACATCATAGGTAGTTGTGTAAATTACCATCAAGACGCATTTGAAGTTGCATTGTCTCTTCTTCTATGATCCTAACAGTCGTCACTGCCCAATCTATTATTCATTATGAATTTCAAGGTGGTTGTGTCTTAGCATTCCTTTTTCATTCATTTGCCACACTATTTTTTTATTAAGATGGCTTTACCTATTTCATTATCCTAAATCAGAGTCTGTATAGAAAATACAACACTGTTTTTTGTTGTTCTTCTTGTTTTTAGTATCATCATCTATAAGTGATCAAATTCTCAAATTGTCCCATCTGTGATCCTTGACCTAATGCCGTATTTTATTTACCCCCTTTACTATATATTACCTTTTTTCTACTTTCATCTTGACTAACATCTTTACAACATTAGAGAGATTCCTCTGATATTATGCCCAACTGAACTGTTGTCCCTCTCTTGGCATCCGAGGACCCAGTGTTTCCTGTTTTGCCTACTTTCCTGACCCTTCATTCTCAGTCAGTTTGACTATCTTTTATTATTCTGCCTGTTTTTTAAATGCTGATATTTCCAGAATAGTACCTTTTGTACTTTTCTCATCTCAAGCTCCGTGTTTTTCCTATGAAGTTGCATCGCCTCACAAGACTTCAATTTTAACGTATATAGAATGACATTCCATGTTGAATCAACAACACAACTCTTTCTCTTAAAATATACAGCTATATATATAACTTCATAGTGACCATTTCTAATGGCTATACTGTAGGCATTTTAAAGTCAGCATATACAAAACTTACATCTTTCAATTCAACTTACATCCTCCTATACCTCCTAGCCAAGAAAAAGTACCCCCTTATAGTTAACAAATGTAGATATCCAAAATGTATTTATATTTGTTTCTAAATTTTGTTTGCCTCTCACCTCCATGTAAACTTTGTCATAACATTTTATTATGAGAATGTTTCTCAGATTTATCACTAGCAAGTACAAAAAAATTAAGTCAAAGGTAGTACTAGATAGGAAATATAACCTATAAAAAAAAAATATCACCCAGAACCAAAGAGATACTTTTGCTTGATAATACTTTATTTTATGCATATTTATAGTGGAAATTTAATAGGAATCTTATATCATGCAGCACTTTATACACATTAAACAACACATTTTTATCCAGAATTTTTTCAGCTATATTATTTTTGATTATGGAAATATAAATTAGAAAGCATTTGGTTGACTGATCTTTCATAAAAATAGATATATCCTATAGAGATGGTGCTGCATGTTGGCAAACAAATTGCTTTATATTGCACTGAAAATGGAATAAAAATTTAGTCTGAATTTTAAAGGATAGAACTTTCCACTCAGTTATATGGATAAGATAAAATAAATTAAAAATAAAATAAAATGGTTTATTGCATTCCCAGAGTGGTAATAGCAACAGCTATATTGGGTATGGAGGTTAGACGAACAAAAATAATTGTGCTCCAATCATCCTTCTATTCTCTACAAATACATGAAACACAATTATAATGAATATCAATATCTAACAAAATGCATTAGAAATGTGCAATCTAATTGTGCTTTCAGGGCAAGTGGGCTGCAGATGTCTCGTTCCTTTACTTTGCTAATGCTGAAGAAGAGAGGAGGAATTATGATCTAATTGTTCTGCTATTTCTCAGGATTTGCTGAATGTTACCCATGTTTAAACATGAGCTGTCCCTTGATGGCCTATCAAAGCACATGGCTCTGACTTTCCATAAGAAAGTTTCCAAAAAATACCCTTTATGCTGTATGAGAAAAGTTGTTCCAATGTTAACGTCAAATGGGTTTTAGAAACACTGCATATTTCTCTCCTGGAGCTTGGCAAAACATTCTAGAAATACAAACGCTCAGCTAAGCTTAGATCAATGATTCCCCAAATGTTTGATCATTAGACCCTTTTAACTAGTCGTATTTATTACTAATACCATACAGTGATCCTAAGAGTGGAGTGGCATCCATGTGGAACACTTCTCAAGTTAACTACGCTAATGCTGTGCTTTTGTGACTGATGCTACACCACTGAAGCACTGACAAGACATTCACTGAGTTCTATCTGTTAGTGCAACGTACCTGCATCAAGGCCCATTTATATTCAGTCCTGATTTTCTTGGAGACCAATGCAACAGCACAATTATGATGCAGATGGATGGAGTTTGGGGGGTCCCAAAACATATAAACACTAATTGCTCAGAATCACCCTCTTTTAAAAATGCATTTCATTCATTTCTAACAGACTGCAGCTTTAAAAGAAGAAGTTACATGATCAAATGTTAAAAATTGAACCATGATCTTGTTCTTATTACCAGCATCACTCTGTTTTACATGACTCATTGGATATTAGTGTTATAAAAATCTGCAAATATTTTAAGCCAAGGAAGGTAATAGATGTGGTGAAAGGAGGAAAGGAATAATGAAGCTTGTTGTTGAGAAAAGAAATAGGTCACAGCAACTATTGATAGAATAATTACCTCAGTAGAAATCAGTACATCATTCCAATACACCTCAGCCCTGAGGGACTAAGGAAAAAGACAGAAAATCAAGAAAGCACTTTGCCTATGAATGTATACACATCCATCCACACATATGCAAATATGTACATATATATATATACATAAATGGGACTCAGAAAAGCAAGGACATAAAGCACATGAAGGAAAAACGTAAGGTAATATTACATAGCTGTATCTGGAAGAGTAATTTGGAGCCACAGATCTCAAAAGTACTCATTATTAACCTGAGGTGCCTGGATGACACCCTTATGAAATTAGAGAACTCTGAAAAACATCCAAATTGTGTCAATGTATATTTTGTGAGGAGAAAATCTACAGTAGTTGTTAAATTCTCAAAGGGTTATTTGACCATAAATGTTAAAAATCACTGACTCGAACTAATCATTGGATGTCCTCTAGCTAGTGATATTTTGTACCCATAAGCAAACAATTTATAATAAGACTCTCCTATCCTTTCTGCTTACCTTTCCCAAGATTATATAAACCATAAGTACTTTTTGTGAGATTGTCGTTCTAGAAGACTAAATTTGCGGCAGCTCATTTCCAGTGGGTAAATGATTTTGGGGCAATTGCTTCATTACATAGCAGGACCTAGAATAGCATAATCCAATTGTTTCTAATTGTTTTTGGACTAAATAGAAACTCTATTAAATGCTAAACAAATTCTACTATATAATATAAACAATGATATTACCATAGAGAACAACTTAAAAAATAGTAAGATGTCCTACTAGTATATTTCATGGACATCAACTCTAATACATTTAATTTCACCATTGAATTTTTATTACAAATTTCATTTTATTAAACTTAAAGCTTTTCCCCAGCTGGTGGCATTTCAACCTGTATTTCAGTAGCCACCATTAACATGACTTTTACTTTAAGTGTCATTCCTATTGTTAACTGGTATTGATATTTAGGCTGAACTACGTATTGTAACACTCTATATAAATCTCTTTTCCCACGCTCATTTATTCATCTCCTTCAGTTAGACACTCAGGATCCAGGTCATAGACTATCAAGTGTTATAATCTTGGTTCAAATTCTGGGTCTGCCAAAGTTGTGTGACACTGTTCAAGTTAGTTTACATCTCTCTTCTGTAGCTCCTCACCTGCAATAAGGAAGATAATAAAATTACTGAGCATGTCACTGTATTAGTTAGGGTTCTCTAGAGAAACAGAATCAACAGGGAACACTCACAAATATAAAATTTATAAAAGTGTCTCACATGACTGTGGGAACGCAGAGCCCAAAATCCGCAGGGCAGGCTGTGAAACTGACGATTCCAATGGAGGGTCTGGACGAACTCCACAGCAGAGGCTCACCGGCCAAAGCAGGAAGAGCCTGTCTCTCCTGAATCCTCTTTAAAAGTCTTCCAGTGATTAGACTGAGCATCACTCATTGCAGAAGACACTCCCCTTGGCTGATTACAAATAGAATCAACTGTGGATGTAGCTGATGTGATCATGATTTAATTCTATGAAATGTCCTCATTGCAACAGACAGGCCAGCTCTTGCCCAACCAGAAAAAACAGGTACCACCACTTGGCCAAGTTGACACATGAACCTGACCATGACAGTCACCCATATTCTCTATAGTCTGGTCACACTGATCCTTAACCTAATGCCTACCACAGGATCGTTGTACCTGCTATTTCCTATGCCTGAAGCACTCTTCCCCTGTTACATTGTGAAGCTTGCTATTCTTATTCTCAGAGTCTCTGATTAAACGTTGCCTTCTTGGCCTGTCTAAAAGTATCACACCATCCATAATTTTCCATCATAGTACCTTGTTTGTTTCCTTAAAATCACCCTTCAAAAATGTATTTTTTGCATGTATTTTATTGCTTATTTACTATATGTTCCTCCTTCTGGAATACAAACTCAATAAAATTAAAACCTGTTTATATTTCTTGCTGCTATATTCCTAGGACCTACTGCAATTCTTGGAACAGTAAAGGCATTTGATAAACACTGTTTGTATCAATTTTCCACCATAGCTTGTTTGTTTCCTTAAAATAACCTTACGAAAAATGCATGTTTTGTGTGTATTTTATTGCTTATTTATTATATGTTCTTCCTTCTGGAATACAGACGCAATAAAATTAAAACTGGCTTTTATTTCTTGCTGCTGTATTCCCAGGACCTAGTGCAGTTCTTAGAACAGTAGAGGCATTTGATAAATATTGTTTGTATGTAAGGAAGGTATTTAGTATTCATCACATTATGGCACAGATAAATACTAGCAATTATTACTCTTGGGAAGCTGAGGTTATCAAACACTAACCAATTCTTCCTTTTAAGTTTTAAACTTCTAAGTCTATTTATAAGTAAACAATGGAAGTCAATTTATAAGTTCTAAAATAGAGGGCTCCATGGTACTAATGAATAATGTAGCTTGAATTTGAAGCTATAGCTTTTTCCCCACAGTCAAGACTTTAAAATCCACCTGTGAGGAAAACTAGGACTGTGAGGCAGATACACTTACACATTCTTCATATAGAATATTGTGGCTTACATCAGGAATTTGGTTTCTGCTACCATAGAAAGTGGAAGATAGTATGGAAAATAGTATGCTTTCCAAGTCACAGAACCTTTCCCTAAAGTCATCTCCAAAGCCTGATCCAGACATATTTCTTTTTTACCAAATTTTGAGACAATTAGTATGTATGATACGACCCAGTGAATGTTAGACTTTGCCAATCATATTCCATAATTTCTCCCCTCAAATCTACATACTTTACTTTATGTGGTAAAGTAAAAGAGAAAGTATTCTTCCAAAAAAAGTCCATTATTGGTGGAATTTTTTCTTAGAGTAAAGCAGGAACATAGGCAGAGGAGGAAACAGTTTTCCTAGCAAATTATTACTGTTGAAGTTATCATTATGCTTATGGCTATTTTTAGAATAAGATCTCTGCCTTTAAGAAATTACATCTTAGCAGGACAAGACATACCAGTAATTAAATTAAGAGCAATAAAGGATCATGTGCACATAGAGCTTTAGGAGAAAATAAGAAAAAAAATTCTATTTCTGATGGCTAAGGAACAGCCTTATTCATGGAGTTAAATTCTAGATGTACAATATGGTAGCCCCTAGCCACTGTGGCTATTTAATTGTAAAATTAAATTAATTAAAATCAAATCAAATTAAAAGTTAAAATCTTTAGTTTCCCACTAGAGATAAACACATGTGGTTCATGGCACCCTGACAGAGATTTTAGATATAGAACATTTCCATCATTGAAGAATGTTTTATTGGTCAGCACTGGTCTTCAGAGCTGTCATTCTTGCAAGTTATTCTTTAAATGTGGGATATTGCTTAGAAGGAGCAAGACAAGACTCAAGAAAAACAAATAAGGATAAAAGTACATAATAGGTAGGTAGATGAAAAATTCTCATGTCAAGGAAATAGCAGAGGGATAGATAGAGAAGAGGAAATTAACTTAAAAAGTTTAAAGTTAAAGAAGTAGCATCAATAGGTCCCACAGATTGACTGATGCCATTTGGCTAAGAAAAGAGATGGATAAATCTGAAGTTTCTGACTTGGGTGGCTAAATAATTAGAACACAAAAGGGATTATCCAGCGAATGAGAATGAACTTCAACACACATAGCCTAGTTCTTTTCATGGTTATTTTTCTGAATGAAGACATACATCAGGCCTTTGCATTTGGTCTTGATGGGTCTCAGGTCTGGTCAAATATGAAAGCTTTTATGTCCACACGAACCAGCAATGGTATGCAGCACAGTGGAGTTACAGTCTATATCTGGAAAATAAACATTTCTCCCAAAATAAGTAGCACAATTTTTATTGACAAAATTCTGATTCAAAAACACACGCACATCAATCTACATTATAAGAACACTGGGCTTAGAAGTTTAAAAAGTCCCTCATTACTTCAAGGTTTCATTCCAAAGAGTATTATTTGTTTGTTTATTTGTATGATCTGATTTGCTGGATACATCTGTAATTAAAGGAAAAATTCTTGAGACTCTCCCCCAAACAAAAGGGATGGAGGAGGTGATGCAAGCATACTTCGGTGGTGGAATTCTTGCCTGCCATGTGGGAGACATGGGTTCAATTCCTGATCCATGCACTTCTCAAAAAAACAAACAAACAAGTAAAACAAACAACAAGCAAGCGAAAAATTCAACAAGTGGTGCTGCAATAACAGGATATTCACATGGACAAATAATGAAATGTGACCTCATACAGCATACACAAAAAAAAATGGGGGGTGGAAGGGATTGTGAAAGAATGGATGGGAGTTTGCTACTCAGATCTCTACTTTTTAGGAGGCAGGAAACTGCAGCTTTGAAATGACAGTTTTATTCTCCCAGCTTCCAAAAATCCCATTAGCATCTTAGAAGTTTCACTCAGGATCCTATGATCCACATAATCAAAATACTAGAAATTTTTGTTAAAGTATTGCAAAATGATTGAGCAGTACAATGGGAAAGGAATATGCAGTGTCACCAAATGTTCATCCCCAACCTTCCACATCTTAATTTGCATCCTGCGAAAGTGCCTGAGGCAAGGATTTAGGTGCAGGAGGTTGATTTTGGAGGTGACTCCAACAAGAAGTGTTAGGAAAGAGAAAGTAGAAAAAGCTGATAAGATAAGGCTGTAAGCAATAAGGCAAAGCTAATAAAACAGTCTCTGGGAAACTTCGAGAATGCCTCAGAAATGAGACTTAGCTAGGTGAAAGGCTGGGTATTTGTTAACCAGTTCCCAATCTACATTGGCTAAAATTTAACTTCAGGTGTTTTATTTACCCCCAAACTGTCACACTGCACTCATACATGGGATTTGTGAGTTCCTGTTGCTTCAGCCAAAAAATAGAGATGTGCAACACACACAGCCAAGGAGGGTGTTTTTACTACAAAACCATCCACCATGGTTGTAGCTAAAATCAGTCAGGTTAAGGGATTGTGACTAATGGCAGCTAAAGTATTTGCTGCAGTCCAAATTGGCACTGCTGAGAACCACACAGGCCTTATATTAAGTCCATTCTTCAGGCAGGGGTAACCTCATGGGTGTGTGAGCAGTGCTGTCACACAGGGCACCATTGTCAGTGGGGCCGGGTGTCTGGGGTTTAATGCTCTGCAGTTGTTGTCTTGAAATTTTGATAATTTTCTCTTCAAATTTTGGTTTTGTAGGTGAAGTGTGATGGAACGAGGAAGCATATGTATGTGTGGGAGGCAGTGCTTGGAGCTTCAGCTTCCCACCATCCCAACTTCCATCACATCCTTAGAAAGGGTCCTCAGCTATCTGTTCCCCACCCACTAGCACTCCAGACACATGGCCTCCTCTCTGGGACCCTACCCAACTACTGGTGCCATGCCCTCCAGGTTAGTGACCAGGGCACATCAATGGGGGAGGCCTGAATTCTGCCTCCGCCTTTTGCCCCCAGTAGCAGTGAGTACAGGGAGAGTCAGTATCTGGGAATGGGGCTTGACCATGGTAGTCAGGGCTGGGACTGGCAACACCACTGCACACTGGGCAGGCAACTTGGCAGGGGCAAACTCACCCCAATCCAGATACCAAGTGCCTTCTGGAGTGGGACGTGGAGATTAAATCCCTCTGGAGTCACCCTTCCACTGTGGGTTTGTGCTATGGGCCCGTGGGAAAGGTGACTGACTTCCTTAACTCCCAAATTACCTCCCCCATCCTGCCTTTCCCATGCATGGAATCTTGGCCCAGCAGCTGGCAGAAGGGCAAAGCTGGTGGCCCCTGTGCCTCACACCCGCATGCTGAGTTAAAGGGAATCCTGGGTATTTCTGGGGTCTCCACTCACCCTGGACCCTGTGGGGATAGACTTACCAGAGGAAATACTACGTTAACTAGCAAATTTAAAACACCATAACTGGTCAAGAGAGAGATCGGAAGGGAAGAAAGGAAAAAGTTTTATATTTAGTACTTTTAACTGCATTTTATTTCTGCTTTCTGAACAAAAGGCTCCAAGTTTTCAGATAGTATTGGGTTCCCTAAATTCTGTAGCTAGCCCTGTTTCAATGAAATGTACAGCCAAAAAACCTCTTTAAAAATGATATAATACAGAAGGAACAGGCTGCTGCAATTTGACCTGAGGCTGTAAATGAGGCTCATCTTCACCGTCCTCCACCATCCATTCTAGTTCTTCCCTCTCACTCAGCCAACACATCAGTCAGTTTCCATTGCTTGTCTGACTGGAGGAAGCCAGAATGTCAGCCTTGAATGGCCCCACCCTCTCCTCCATTTTGAGAGAAAATCATATAGTCACCTATGTGATCATGGCAAACATTAAAGGCCAAAGAATGTAAAACTCCTCTCCCCTAATAACCAAATCCCACAAGAGTCTGCTGAAACTCCATTGTAACCAAATCTCACAAGACTGTTAAACTTTATAAACCTTTCCCTGGACACACCTCCTTCATTTTTTCTCTCTTGGCTTTGGGAAGAATGTAGACTTTCATTTCCCAACCAGCCACCATAGGGAAAGGTCCTCCTCCTATCCATAAACCCCTAGTTAAACTCATGGGTTAATCTTCTGCCTAGCAAGTCCTCGGGTCTCAGGGTTGTGCTGGGCTAAAACATATGGTGAACTAGCCAGGAAACCAAAGAGCCACTGGCCATAGAGAGCATGAGTCTGGGGAATGGGACTCTGCAGGTGTAATCCTGGGGTGACATGCTTCCTTGGCCTGGGAAGGGGTCACCCAGTTACCCACTTGCCTTGCTGTGTAATCGTCGTTGTGTGTGGTTCAGTCAAGCAAGCTGTCTTGAGGAAGATGGAGAAATCCACAAGTCTGCAGGGCCTTGAAACAGATTGTTTCAAAAAGACAGAGAAATCAGCAGATGTGGAAGATGCATTGAATGAGAGGCTACAACTTGTAGATAAGAGCTTAGAAATATTAGCAAGCCAGTATGCTAGAGGGGAGGGTATAATCCTGACTTCCCTTGACTGGGATTCTATAGATTCTTTATCTGATGATGAAAAGGACAAAAAAAAAAAAAAGAAGTTTGGGAGACAATGGATGGAGTGGCATCACCTTTCCAAGATTGCCTCTTTTCTACGAGGAATTAACACTCAGTTCTTTAGTATTTCCTTAAATAGGGCCAGTCAATCCATTTTCACTCCCACCTGGGAAGAAGAACAAAGGATTTTCATCATGATCCCAGGAGGTATTCACATAGCCTGACCATCTGCCCTGGGCTGGTAGCAAAGGATTCATTTAAATGGAAAAATGTAACTCTGCTTCATTATATTGATGATGTCATGTTAAACAGTAACTCTTTTCTAAAACTTAAAAAAAAAAAAACCTCAGATTCTCTGCTATTTCTTCTTAACAGCCAGGATGGGCAACTGATTACCGTGGGGCTGCAATTGCCTGGGCTGCCCTGTCAAATTCTTGGGTATTATATGGTTGGGAAAGGCAAAATTTATTCCTTTTGTAGTAATTGATAAGATGCAGTGTTTTCCTTTGCTGCACATGCCAAAAAAAAAATAAAAAAGAAAAAAGAATGGCTTCCTTGGGATTATTTGGGTATTGGAAACCTTTTCTTCAATTACCCCAAATGTTAAAACCTGTGAATGTTTTCATTAGGAGAAGATATCTCTGGGAATGGCAAACTCCCAGCAGGCTGCGTTTGAGAAAGCCAGATGGGTCATCACCCTGGCTTTAGGGATGTGGACATAGATGTGACTTGTGAATTAAATATGGCCAGTTCTGGTTTTGGCTTTGGGTAGGGCTTGTGGCAAATGCAACAGGAAAAGCAAGTTTCCATGGGCTTTTGGTTTCAGTCCTGTAAAGGAATTGAATTGTAGTACATTCCCTTAGAAAAACAATTATGTGCTGCCTCTAATGCCTTACTAGAAGTTGAAGGAATAACTCAGAAATGTCCTGTGAAATTAAGAACAGCCATCCCCATACAGGGGTACTTATCTGCTACAGCACTGCATTTTCAACAACAGTCCCATAAGTATAGAAACGCATGATATTCTGAGACAAGTTTCCTATGTGGAAGAACAAGGTTTGCCCCTCCCTCCCTCCTGATCCTCCTGAGGTGACTGTCTCTGTGTCCACCGTTGGTGGAAGTGGTGGTATACCTAAGCCTGCCTGGAATACTGATGGATCAGCACATGAGCAGCCTGCCTCCTGGAGGACAGTAACCACACAACCTAGTACAGCTCTATATGGTGGGAAACTGGAACCATGCAAAGCAGCCAATAGACTGACTTAAGGGCTACTTGGAGGATCATTGCTAATGAACCAAGAGATGTATTAACTATTTGTGCTGACAATCAGGCAAGGTTGGCCACATGGAAGCAAGAGCAATGCACTGTGGTCTGCCACATTTATGGGGAAAATAAATGTGGAATACTTGTCACAAGCAAAAGCTAACTGTTTTAGATCTCTGTCCTTAACAGTGGTTCTTTACCTGGCAAAATTAAAGCAGATGCTTTAGCAAAAATTCTTACTCTAAAGCTAACATATATAAGGCTGCTAAATGGTTGCATAGAAAAAAAGGACAGCATGAGTACCAGACTTTGTGGAGACTGGCACTGTAATCCCAGCTGCCCATTACCAGACAACAACTGAAAGAAATTGTGAACAACTGCCCCTCATGTTTGCTGTGATACCCAGGGATATTTCCTCATCAACTCGGTCACATCAGTCACATCGGCCACAAACAGGTTCCAGTCACAAGGTATGCCAGTTTGAAAGAATTATATCATCTAGAAAAGCCATGTTTTAATCTTCATCCTTCTTGTAGAGGCAGCCATTTCTTTTAATCCCTACTCAGTACTGTGGGCTGGAAACTTGATTAGATTATCTCCAGGAAGATGTGACACACCCAATTGTGGGTGATAACCTTTGATTAGAGAGAGATGTGACTCCACCCATTCCAGGTGGGTCTTGATTAGCTTCCTGGAATCCTTTAAAGGAGGATACATTTTGGAAAAAGCTACATGATCACCAGAGCCAAGAGAGCCCACTCAACCAGAGACCTTTGGAGATGAAGAAGGAAATCATCCCTGGGGGAGCTTTATGAAACACAAAACCTGGAGAGAAAGCTAGTAGATGTTGCCATGTTCACTATATGCCTTTCCAGCTGGGAGAGAAACCCTGAACTTCATTGGTCTTTCTTGAGTGAAGGTAACATCTTGTTGGTGCCTTAATTTGCATAATTGGGACATTTTCACGATCTTAGAACTGTAAACTTGCAACTTAATAAATTCCCCCTTTAAAAGCTGTTCTGTTTCTGGTATATCACATCCCAGCAGGTAGCAAGCTAGAACACCAGGTGACAGATAAATTATATGAGGCCATTTCCCTTTTCTGGGGGTACAAAATATGCTTTTACAGTCATAGTTATGGTCACTGGACTATTGCTGACCTTCCCAGTCGAGAACCTTAGCCAAGGAGCTACAATACATAGCTCAGAAACTCTGAGTCCATTCTTTGGGGTTCCCACACATGTGGACAGTGACAGGGGCACCCCCTCTTCCAGACAACTAATCCAAGCCTGGGCTACTGAACATGATATCTTATGGACATTTCATTTGCCTTACAACTCCACAGCTGTGGGGTTAATTGAAAGGATGAATGGCCTTTTAAAAGAGCAATTAAAAAGTGACAAGCATGCCTGCAGCAGTGTATACATTGGTTGGATTTGGCCCTTGCCAGTCTCAATTCATGACCTAAGCAGCTTCTCCCACCCTTGTTGAACTGGTAATGTCCAGGCCCATGCAAGCTCTGTGAATTCATATAAAAAGATCAGCAGTGCCACAGCCACAATGAGGTAACGAAAATAACTTGCTCTTGCCTGTGCCACAAGTATTAGAAATTGGGAAAATAAGGTGGATTGTCTGTGGTCCTGGCCAATGCAGTGGTATTTGCTGGGAGTCATAAGTCTCTGGGATATTGGGACCATAAATTGTACACAAAATGCCAAAAGTATATGTAACCAACCCAGGACCCCACATACACCAGGCACAGTAGGTATGACTGTAGATACTAATGCTCAGGCTAATTGTGGATTTGACTCCTGAGAGCTCCCTGCAATTTCAGGGAAAAAAGTGTGATATGTTTACTACTGGAAATTTAGTTGTATTCTTTTTGCCCTTAGTGTGGTAGCAAATGCCTTTGAGCATTAGGCTTCTACGGTAACCTGCATGTACAATAGATTTCAATGCTGAGTGCATACTGAACTGCCATTGTTGGGTGCTACCAGCCTGCTTTGGACTATGACTCCTGTGAACTGGGCTGTGTAGAATACCCTACTGGCCTGGCAGAATTCAGCACATCAGAGAAGTCTGGCAGAGAATCTTGTCTTTTAAGACTGAAATCACATTAGCAGTAGAATGGTTTAATTCTCTTCTTTGACCCTAACGGCATCACTTTGTAGAGCTGTTACCTCTGTGTAGGGAACTCCTTAGGTTCTATTGTCTCTTATACTGGTAATGAATGCAATGTCTGTCTATGGCCAATGTAGTCCACTGTGTGGGTGTGGAGTGTAAGGACCCAGGGCCCCTCCTCCATTTTGAAAGTAAGTCACAGAGCCGCCTACATGACCAGGACACACATTAAAAGTCAAAGAACGTAAAACCCTCCTCCCCTCATAACCAAATCTCATGAAAGTCTGCTGAAACTCCATTGTGACCAAATCTCTTGAGAGTGTTGAACTTTATAAATCTACCCTTCGTCATGGCTCTTTCGTTTTTTCTCTCTTGGCTCTGGGCAGAATGCAGATTTTCACCTCCCAACTGACTGCCAGTGGGGATAATCTTCCTCCTGTCTGTAAGCCCCTAACTAAACTTACGGGTGTTCGTGTGTCTAGTGTATTCATTTTGTCTCAGAGTTGTTCTGGGCTGGAACACTTGGTATTTTCACACTCTGTTTCCTGCACTTGCCCATTCAACAAGCATAAAAGTCTGAATAAAAACCCCAGTGACTTCTCCAAATTTCAGACATATTTCTCTTTGACCCATTATGTTGCTCTTCATAATAATCAGAACCCATTACTCCTGTCAATGTAATAATCCATTTATTTTTTCATTCACCAAACATAAAACATAACTTGGATTCAGTAGAGGAAACATTTCCTCTTGGTCTCTTAAATACAACAGAGCCCAAGATGAAATAATAGAAAATATAAATTCAGCAAGTTGGCCGTAAAGCCTGATGAAAATTCTACTTTCAACCTTTGGTAACTGGACCCAGGTATTCTAGATATTGGCAATAGAGCAATATAAATTAGTTCTCAAATTATTTTAAATGCTGTATCCTAGATGTCAGCATAAAAATTTCTCTGTGTCTCCTATTGGAAACCTTTTTCGAGAATTCAATAGACCAAAGATTCTGTTTGGCTGGCTACTTCAGAGTGATCTGCATGCAGTAGAATGGATGGAGTCTATGATCAGACAACTCCAGTCATTATTTCTTCACTGTAAAATAAATACTTGGTCTGAGGTTTTGTATATGGCAACCTAAGCCAGTAGCAGGCATATTACAAGCTCTCCGATAATGGTGCTGATAGAGAACTGTTAGTAGAGTAAACAAACCATACCTGGAATAGGTATAGGAAGGTAGAAAGAGTTCAATTTAATTAATTTGCTACCAAGTGATATCAAGGGCCCATAGTCAAGCATGCAGTAGTGACAGTAGGTTAATTGGCTTTGTGGGGGTGGGGGCAATGTGGGTCCCCTGTCTGCATAACTCTCATCTCTGCCATCATAAATATTCCACTCAAAAGCCCATTACACAAGCACTGGAGAATCCAAGGTTAGGGCTGGCCAACAGCTAACTGGGAAGTCATCATATGCACATATGCACATTTGCTTTTTATTTTTTTAAATGTTTCCTCTACATTGAATGTTTTATGGTGGATATTAGTGTGAAACTCAAAAGAGGTTTCATTGTATGTCCACTCCAAAGGTCCAATCAGCATGACACTTCCCCAGACATTGTTGCCTCTAATCTTACAATTTGCCACTCCAGAGCCTCAGGCCAACAAGCCAAAGTGTTTGCCACAGCCCGTATTTTATGCTTATCCCTACATCAGCCTCTCTTCCTCTTTTGAAATCTATATCCAAGTATACCTCCCTCAGCTCTGCCCAATGCAGGAATAGTATATTTTTAGCCAACACCACCATATCAATCTAAACAACATGTGAAACAGACCCTTATTATTTCTCTGCCATCAGCTTGTCATGAAGATCCTGTCCCCTTGGGCCTTTAGGCTTGAGATGAAAGAGAGATGTCAGTGCACCAGAAGTATGTAACATGAAAGACTGTGCCACTCCTTTATGAAACTGACTTCTGTCCACTGAATCTGCTGGGTATTGATGTAAAATGTATCATGTCTATTTTTATGATGGATTGCTGTTGTGCCCACTGGACCTTATGAATTAGTAGAACTGACAACACTCAGAAGCTCTTATAAGCCATGCTGTCACTTATCATTAGTCTGTACTAATTCCCAGTTGTGCTTCACACCAATCAAATGCTAGAGCTACTGCATAACCAAGTAGTTACCTGTTTTAGTTTGTTAAGCTGCTGGAATGCAATATACCAGAAATGGAATCACTTTTAAAAAGATAATTTATTAAGTTGCAAGTTTATAGTTCTAAGTCTGTGAAAATGTCCAAATTAAGGCAACAACAAGAGGTTACCTTCACTCAAGAAAGGCTGATGCCATCCAGAGCACCTTTGTCAGCTGGGAAGGCACCTGGCTGTCATCTGCTGGGTTCTTTGGCTTCTGGACACTGATGTCAGCAGGGAAGGCCCATGGCAATGTTTGCTAGCTTTCTCTCCAAGTTTCTTGCTTCATGAGGCTCCCCCAGAAGCGTTTTCCTTCTTCATCTCCAAAGGTCTCTGGCTGTGTGGGCTCTAAAACCTTTTCCAAATGGTTCCCTCTCAAAAGACTCCAGTAAGCAACTCAGCTTGAATGGGTGGAGACACATCTCCATGGAAACCACCTAATGGAAAGATCCCACTCATAACTTGGTGGGTCCATCTCCATGGAAGCAACTCAATCAAAAGATCTCACCCTACAATACTGAATCAGGGTCAAAGAATATGGTTTCTCTGGGGTAAACAGCAACGTCAAACTAGCACAATATCCTCCACCTGTACCTTATATTAATCAACTCAGGTAAGAATCTTATTAGTTGTGATGTTATGACATACCAGTTACCACCAGAGTTGGGGTTCATGTTACATTCTGATGATGCATGGCTGTAATCATTAGGCAGGCAAGATAACTGGAAGGACTCAAACCACAGAACTTATATGAAACTAAAAGTTTTGGTACAGAACAGGAGAAAGAAAGTATAGGCAAGCATAAGGGGCCCAAGAAATTCTAGGCACAGCTCCCTGGGGCCTATTCTTTATCAAAAAGAGATTCTCTTTCATGATGGAATATGAACCGCTGAGAAAAGCACGAGGAATCTTCATTTCAGGAGAGTAAGGAAAAGGTTTTGGACACATAATCAAGCAGGTTTCTAATCAGTTACACCAAGAATAAGTCACCAATCTTTACATCTCTAAATAATAAAAACAAGGTGGCTCTGAATGCCTCTAGGGAAGTTTCAAGCATTAAACAATGAATTATAAATTACAAGCTAGCCCATCTCATCTTTATCTTGGCCTAAACTCATTACCAGATTTCCAGACATCCCCAGAGATAAACACAGATAAGCAGTTCTGCTTTGAGATAACTCTATCTTACACAGTGTCTTAGTTCCAGAATCTCATTCAGAATTGCTGCTTATTTGGGGTGTCTCTGACTTCTTTGGTTGAGGTTTGCCCCAGGTGAATTAACTTTTCCATTTTTTCAGCTTGTACAGATGTGCAAGATGAGTAGTGTGTAATGCCTTCAGAGAAGGCCAGGGCTTTAGAGATGGTGCCGAGGCAGAATTCCTTCGGGAATTTTGAAAGCCTGTTGTTAAACACAGCCATCATTAAAAATTAAATTCCATAAACTTACAATTAAATAAGTTATATGAAAATCAAAGGTAATTAGTACTCAAAACCTATCACATACTACCATTACATACTCATCTATTGTCTTCTGCATAGTGGAATGCTATATAATGGGGTGCTACTGTATATTACTTCAGAGCAATACTTCCAATGGCATCATGTTGTAGGTTGAAATTGGTTTTGTTAATGTTTGCACATTAGCAAATGCTACAAATCAGGGCTTAATTTGCCCCTCCTTCCCTGCCCCGACTGCTTCTTGAAAAATTACTAGCACCCCACTGTGGAAAAGTGAAGACTTGCTTTATGCTTTAGGAAGGATATTAGGGTGAGTTGGATTGTCCAACCCAGGGGTGGGTTAAATCAGAGGTAAGCCAAGAGGTTGTGACACTGGTCACTAAAATAACACTCTATGCTTCCCAGTGTTCTAGACAACTGGTAGTGAAATGGGAAGTTAAGTTCCCCTCTAATATCCATTAGTCTTTCAAGCCATTCTAAGTTAATATTATAGTTGAACATCATGTTTCATTGAGTGATTTTGAAGGTAGAGAATTTCAGAAATGAAAGGCCAAGGAACTGAGTGATCAGATGGCTGTGCTGCCTCCCACACCACAGAAGTTAGTCACAATGATAAAAGGTCATAGATAGAAAGAAAATGAGATGAGGAGCAATCTGCAAAAATAAGTAGTAATGGCTGAAATGTTAAGTGGTATTTTAGTTTCCTAGCTGGTAAAACAAATACTGTAAAACGGATTGGCATAACAACCGGAAATTATTTATTTATTTATTTATTTACATGGGCAGGTACCAGGAACTGAACCCGGGTCTCCACACGGCAAGTGAGAACTTTGCCATTAAGCCGCCGTTGTCTGCCCAACAACCAGAACTTATTGGCTCATTGTTTCAGAGGAGTTGCTTCCACCCAAGGTTAGGATTTTGTGGCTGGCTGGTAATGTTTGCAATTCCTTGGCTTTTCCATCACATGGCAATGCACATTCTCCTCTGGGTTCTATTGATTTCTGGCTTCAGGAAGTCCAGCTGATTTCAGTTACACCATAACTAAACTAAAGTAACATCTTGAAGAGTTCTTATTTATAATGGATCTATACCCACAGAATGCAGACCAAGGCCAAGAACATATCCAAACTGGGATACCCAACTCAATCTACTACCAGGTTGGTAGTATATGTTGTATAAGAATGATGTATTCAAAAATGGCAGAGACTTTACATGCAAGGGGTGGAGTGATGATCTGCAATCCACCTACAAATGGGATTTCCCCAGCTCAGAGTTTTTATGGTAAGGGAACTACACATCCTCCACTTTTTCTCATACATTCTTCACCATCAATACCACCAAAAACACATTCAGAACTATTTAATACAAAAATAATAGTAGCTCATATTTATTAAATGCATATCATGTGTTAGACATGTTTTAAAGTAAATTTTATACATTATCTTTTTAAATCCTCTCAGAAATCTAACAGTTTGAATAGTAGTATCAGTCCCAGTTTACAAATGGTGAAACTAAAGTGCAAAAAAATTAAGTAACTAGGAAACAACATACTGAGTGGTAAAGTCAGGATTCAAGCTCTCCTCTGTAAAATCCCCTTCTTCTTAATCTGATTGAAATTTGCTATTACCGCATAACACTGCTTACCTTGTAGCCTGGTTGAATGGTGGATGATTTTACACCAATAGGGACTGTAAGTATTGTGTCTTCCTTGCTTTTCATAGCCAATCCCAGATAATTTCTCCCCCATCTTCCTTCTAAAATCTCAACCTCTTTGAAACATATACTAACAGAACATTTAATGTACTACCGTTTTTGAGTGTGTGTGTGTTCATATATAAACCTTTCTGCCAGTCCTCCTTATTCACTGAAAATCTTAACAGCCAATTCCCTTGTCATGGTGATTTCAAACAAGGCTCACTAGCACAGAAAGCATATTTGTTCAAATTCTTTAGAAAGGTCCCTTTCTGTGTGTATGCAGAAAATAAAGACATTTCCTCTGGGGAGATGATTTTAAAACCGTATCCTTTCCTCCAGACTGAGATTAAGCTCTGTCCTGAACCCAGGGTTGTCAGTAGAGTGTGGGCTAGATTTCAGACTGCTGGCTCCTTACATACTAAATTACCCAAGCATATGGTTTATCCACAACTTCTTCCTTTTAATTTCTCATTCTCACTATTGTCAGTGACTTTTCCTATACCCTATCCCTGCTGCCAACTCTCAAGCTTATACCATAGCTCCTACTATGGATAACTGAATAGCCTCCAAAAATATTGTGAAAATCAACACATTCTCTGACCATCATCTCTAATCTTTCCAGCTCATTTACTCTACCCATTGTTATAATCCTTCAGTCTCTAATTCTTAAATCTCCCATTTTCATTTCCACTGACCATCTCACGGTCTCCTTATCCAACTTAAGTGCCATGCTCTAGCCCAATGATCATATAGTCATATTTATAAACACAGTAAAATCATTGTCCCCCTCACCCTCTGTTTTCCTAATTTTAGCAAAACTAAAATTATATTTAATTTACTTTGAATTTTCTAATTGCCTGTAGAAATTGGGTAGGGAGAAATAAACCAGTGCCAATGATATCAATTTATATTCAGAATTATAAATATCATATGATCTCATAGCATTGCCTAACAATCTTATTGTATGTATGTAGTCGATTCACACTATTATCACCTCTCCTCTATTTAAAGAATTTTCCCCCTACAATCCTCTCCTGTCTATACAACATCATCAATGTTTTCCTCACTGTCATTTTTATCAGGATGCAAACATGTGGTGATAACTGCTGTCCTAAAATGATTTTCCTTGAACTCATCATCTCTCTCCAGTTACTGCTTTACTTTTTTTTTGTATGCTGTATGGTAGGGTCACATTTTCATTACTTTTCCATGTACTATTCCATTATTGCAGCATCATTTGTTGAATTTTTGTTTGTTTTTCTTGCTTGTTTGTTCTTTGATAAGGGCATGAACCAGAAATTGAACCCAGTTCACCCACATGGCAGGCGAGAGTTCTAGCACTGAACTACCCTTGCACCCCCTGTTACGTCTTCACTTTTATATACCAGTATGTAGCAAAATTTAAAAAAAAAAAAAACAGTTTCTATAAAAACTGTTTCATTTTCTCAACTCACATGTTCTCCTTACTCTCCAGTCATGCTATCATTGACACCACTCCGGATTCTTTTTATCAAGTTCATTGATAACATCAGTACTGACTAATGCAATACTCAATTCTTAGTTCTCCTCTTACTGGACCTCTCTGTCTTACTCATCCTCTTTAATGATAAAGTTCTCCTTCCTGACACACCTTGTTCACTTAGCCTCTACACCAGACTTATAATCAGTGAAATATTCCAGGTCTCTTTGTTTTCCCTCTCTCTTCTTTATCCACACACAATCCACATTCAATCCACACCCACTTTCACGGCTGTAAATAATTTCTCTATCAGCCAGGCTAATCCCTCCAAAACATTTGCCTTCAGAACTGGCACTCTTTTAAGTACATCAACTGTCTCCCTGGTATCTCACTGGGATGTGTAAAATGCACATGAATTTTCTCTTACTTTTTCTCTTCTCCATTATAGTAATAACCATTCCCCCAATTGCTTAGGCTGAACCCATAGAAATTATAACTCTTCCCTGTCTCTCAACTCCATATTAAATATCTAAGAAAGTTTTGTGGGATCTGCTTTCAATATATATCCCAAATGTGACCATTCCTAATCAGTTCCACTTCTATCATGCATGCTACCACATAATTAGTGTACTTACTTTCATTCTTATTGTCCTAAGTAAAATTTAAATATATATATATATATAGGTTCCTATTAATGCCATCCTCAGAATTTCCAAAGGTTTCTTGTCACAAAAGTCAACTTTTTAAACCTGGTTTACAGAGTTCTAGCTAAAATGTGTCCTTTTACTTCTCTGAACTTACATGTTTTAATTTCTTTTTCCCTTTTACTTAATCTTAGCCATACAGGCTTGGTCTTCTTGCTGTACCCTTAAAGCTAGCTTCTTTCTACCACTTCCTATTCTTTCTGCTTGGAATACGCTTCCATCAGATACTTGCATGATTCTCCCTTGCTTTATCAAATTTCTGTTCAGATGTCACCTTCTCTTCCCCTTCCTATACATAATTCTTTATTTTTCACCCTTGTTTATTTATCATCAAAACACTTATCATGGTCTGTATTCATGTATGTATTTGTTTTTATTAATCACTAACATAATAAGTCAGTATAGCTTAGCCATACAGTTACCCCATTTAGACCATCTCTTTTGTCTGAAAATATGAATGTTATTGGAGAGATAGACAAGCTCTCCTTGTTTTGGGGAAATTATGTTGTTTCCCATAAACTGCCACAGTAATGATGAAGGAAGTATTTGCAAGTGCATTAGAACTAAAATGAAATTTAATGATGTGGCTTTTGGATGGAAGGAACATTGAATTGGTTTGATAAATGTTATCAACATACTCCTAAATGTTTATTATTGCAGCAGAATTGATAACAGACAAAAGGTTAAAATCTGTTTCAAAAACTGGCTAATATAGTGAGTTAAATGCTTTATTCATTGCTCAGTCGCTTCATGTACATGATTAGTGCATCAGTATAAATTGAACTACAATGATCTTTGAGCAACCGAAACAAACTTTTCTATTAAAAACAACATTTTCCAGAAATTGAGTCAGAAGTTTGAACTTTAGGAGAAATGCAGTCACATATTCACTTTAAGAAGGAAATTAGAAGGAGAAAAAAAAAAAGGAAACACAGAATACTGATTTCTTAAACAGCCATATTTTCCTGGCTTTCATCTACTGAAATGATCATGTCCCAACTCTCTAACGCTAAAGTACCTGACAAAAATTCAGCAAAACCTGTCATTTTGCCATTCAGTGATGAGTTAAATATAGCAGCGTATTTGAATAATTTATTATTTGGGTCCCTAGCTTGCAAAAGAGTCACAGAACATTTGTATAATCCATTCAATTTCTTTTTCTCTCCAACATTAGCTATTTATAGCTTCTTTTTTTCTACTTTCCCTTTGCCATCCCAAAACTCTACTTTCTTCTCTTTTTGCTTCTCCTGCTCATTCTTCGTCTCTCTTCTCTTTTTTCTTAAACAAGAATGCAATCACATACTGTGTAATTATTAATAGACAATAGTAACAGTAAGTAGACTTGTTTAATTAAATGATGTTTGTTTTGTTGAAGAAAACAAAGGACACTGCCCAAATGTCCACTGCTTAATGCATTGAAATCTACACTTTTGGAGCACAGGCAATTGTCTCATGAAGTTTCTATGCTTTAGTGTGTTTCACTTGTGCTTTCATTTTCTGACTTTTTATCATAGTTAAGAATTATTACTATTTGGAATGTGATCAGTATTGCAACCTGGTTAATATTTTATCTGAAGGGTATTACTTTTTCTCTGACAGTTATTGTATTTTTATATTATTTTGGAAATTTTGCTATGCTGTAATTATATTACTTGTAAGAGAGTGATTTTTAATAACAAACATTTCCTCTGGCTTTTAGACTAAAATTCAGTGGAAAAACGTTTACCTACATGAAGTTTGTGATGGGCTGATTTTCCTAGACCAGAGGAATTCCATTATGGATAGACTACTCAACTGTAACACTAACTTGAGAACATTGTGTTTTTCACAATTTTCTTTATAAACAAAAAGCTGTTTGGGGAAAGGAACACTGTTGATAATAAAACATAAATCACTTTTAAAGTTACTTATTTGCATTTTAAGAAAGAAAATAAGGAAATTCTGAATTTTATATTCTTTAAAATAATGTGATTCTAGGCAATTTTATATGGCTATAACCTACCACAGGCCTAAACTGAAAAGAAAAGTCAAGGATTTCGCTAATTCCTTACCTATACCTCCTCCCACACAGAGATGATAATAAAAGAAATGTTGCAATGTGAATCTGGAATGGAAGTTTTATCATATTAAAGACCTTCCTTAAATGTATGTTTCTGAAATACACAGTTCTGTTTTCTGCCTATTCTACAGGAAGACGCTGAGAAGTTTCATGATACGTAACATGAAATATAAGTCAGAGAAATTAAATTTGGGTGGATTATAAGGACAAAATAAAAGCAAAGAAACCAATGTACGAAATTCATCTGTTTGACTCAATGACAAATACAGTTAACTCTGCCTTTTAATGTATACAGTTCATCTTTTGTGCAGAAAAATCCATTTATTTTATAGGAATTTGGGAATTTAAACTATAGTTTAGTATTATAATTTAGAATTACATGTTTTTATACCTTTTTTGTTGGTGGTATTAAAATTAGTTTGGGAAGGACAGGCCACCGTGGCTCAGCAGGCAAGAATGCTTGCCTGTCATGCCAGAGGACCCGGGTTTGATTCCCAGTGCCTGCCCATGTAAAAAAAAAAAAATTAGTTTGGGAAGATGTATTTGAAGGGGGTTCAACAAGTTGTGTTTTAAATATTGATTGTATTCTAAATTTAAATATAACAATTTCTAAGGAAATTGTTATTATAAACTTTACAGTTATTGACACAAATTAAAAGATATATAAGTTGAGCTATGATAGACGATCATTTTTTTCATTATTTATTCTGCTTTTTAAAGCACTAAGGTAATGTTACCAATAATAAAACATGTTGATATTATTATGTGTCAAGTGTTAGATTTTATAACAGCTCTTTCAAACAATCACTTTTATGTATATGACAAGAGGCTCAGAGAGTTTAAGTATGCCCAATGATGTTGGAGTCAGTATTTAAACCTAGTCAGTTTAGTTTCCAAACCCATCTTCCTACCTACTCTTACTATAAGCTCCAATTCTACTTGCTTTTATCTTCTTTTCTTTTCCCAATTTATGCTTTTTTTTTCTTCCTATCACATTTCACTTGGCCCAATCCTAATAAAAGGATCAAGTAACTTTACAAATGAACTGGTGCAGTACTAAGTGTCATACTTGCAGCTGCTATCTCTGTCGCATCCGTCCCCCATCTTTTTTCCTTTTGGTCTTTAATTATTGTGATTTTTTCTATTCTTTTTAAAATCACTCTGAGAATTTTAGTTATGCTGCATGGAACAAAATATTTATTCAAAAACTTCCCAGACACTCTGTGGTGATCACAAAATAACCACACAATTTAATCATTGCCTTAACAGTGAAACAAATTTCCCAAATAGTAAAGTTTAGATCATCACACTTGGAGCATAATTATATTCATGTCTAACAAGATAATACTGTTCTTATTTTTGAGATCTTTGAGATTGATAAACTTGGAGAAAATAAGATGTGTAGAAAAAAAAAAGCTACAAATTAAACCAGGCCTACTATAAATGATTTAGATCCCAAGAGATTTTAAATGTTGATCAATAGACAAATGATTCTAATAGACTCCAATCACAGTCTGTAAGAGTCTGATCATTTTTGATATACACAGCTATCTATCCAAGCAATCACACAAAGAAAAGGTAAACCTATTCTTTGGAGAGAGCTGGTCATTTTCTTCCAGGGAAGTCTTTCCAGAGAACCTGTGTTTTTGCTACTTGAATCCCTAAAGTCACAGGAAAACTTCAAAGCAGAAAACAAATAAAACGTCATTATAAGATATTCTTTCAGTTTTGACTTCTAGTGTATGTGGAGGTGTGGTAGTTTGGAGCAGTGTGTGGCCTAGGAAAACATGGTCTTAAACTTAATCCATTCCTGTGGGTATGAACCCATCATAAATATGAACTTTTGAAGAGGTTATTTCACTTAAGTGGTGGCTTACTGCAATCATGTGGGATCTTAATACTATTACTTGAGTCCTGTATAAGAAAAATGAAATTCAGAAAATAGAGAAAGCCACAGTAAGGAAGAAGCTGAACATTAGCAGACCCCAGAAGAGAAGAGAGAAGCTAGAAGACACCACTTGTGCCTTGTCATGTGACAAGATAAAGACCAAGGATCACCAACAATCAGCCTCAGAATATCACAGTCTCTGGGAGAAAAGCATTGCCTTGATGACACCTTAATTTGGAATTTTTCTCAGCCTCAAACCATGAGCAAATAAATTCCCGTTGTTTAACCTGACCCATTTCATGGTATTTACTTGAGCAGTCAAAGAAACTAAAATAGGGTGATTATTTAAGGAATTTTGTAACTCTGAGATAAAAGGGTAAAAAAATTTGTAAGACATTGAAGAAAAAATGACAGAATTTTGTTTTTCATTAAAGACTGTAATCTCTTCTGCATTGTTATTATTAAGTTTTATTCCCATATAATAAAAGTTGGCCATTTATTTTTATAATGGATTATTCCATTTATTTTAATGGCCAGAGAATCAAAGCAACAACACTTTAAAATGGGAAATCTGCCTTTTCTTTTGGATAGCTTGGATTGTTGTTTGTTTTTCTCACCCACACACACCATTGAAGAAAGTAGTAACAATTCACTAAAAGATTTTCCTGGGGTAGTTTAGCTATGAGGGTCTCAGAAGCCCACCAGTTTTATTTAAACTTTAAATATGGGTCTATATTTGTTTATTTATTCATTTATTTATTCAATTATTCATTAATGAATTAATAATTCATTAATTATTTAGATTATTAACATCCTATATGCTGATGGTAGAGAATATCAAAATTTTAGGCCAAATTTAACACTAGTTATGTTTATTTTGGTCCAATTTAACAAAGTTTTCAGTATTTATAGTAGTGACTCTAAAACCTTTATCAAGTAAGTTTTTCATCTCTTTCAAAATCATATATTTATTTTGCCATATGGTGGGACAGTGGATAGCATGTCTATATCAAATGTAAGAAGGTTCCTTAGTGTCATAATTATAACTTAGCATTTATCATGCATTAACTTCAACTCTCTTGCGTTCAACTTCCAGTAAAATGTTGTAGGACACTTGCATTTTCCATGAAATATCTACAAGTCAATAGGACAGCCCTCAGTAAGAAAGACCAATAGAAACATCCTTTCCATAGATCCAAAGGCTATTTTCAATCACTGGTTTATTGATTGTTAATTGTTACTTGGAAGATCCCCTCTTTCTTGTAACAGTTTTTTTTTTTTTTTAATGCTGTCTTGTTCTCTTAATTTCCTGACTCCTTCTTTTATAGGTTCATTTTCTCTTCTATCCAGCTAAGAAATATTGGAGTTTTTCAAACATTTATTCTAAGTAGTGGTCTCAAAATATGATCCCCAGATAAGCAGCATCAACATCACCTTGGCACCTGGGACAGATATACATTCTGGGGTATTATGCCGTCCATATTAAATCACAAGTTCAGGGTGGAGGCAATAAATCTGGTTCTAACAAACCATCTAAATTATTCTGATACATAGTAAAGTTTGAGATCCACTCTGCTCCATCTTCTCTCCTCACTGTGTTTTCTCGTCTTAAATCTACTCGTATGAAATCATATTCTTTTCTTTAAAGCAAGAGTCAACAAACTTTTACTGTAAAGGGCAAGACAATATTTTATACTCTGCAGACCGTATGCTCAATCTCTGTCACAACTGTTCAAGTCTGCCTTTGTATACACAAAAAATTGTAATCCATATGAAATTTTGAAATCTGTTCTGTAATTATTTGTTAAAATGTGCTCTGAAAATTAAAAAAATAAAAATTGTATCAGTATGAAGAGGATAAGAATCAACTACAGACAATACATAAATGAGTGCATATGGCTATGTTCCAATAGAATGTCATTTAATCACACTGAAATTTGAATTCCATATAATTTTCATGTGACAAAAATATTCCTTTTATTTTTCCCACCTATAAAAATTTAAGAACCATCCTTAACTTGTGAGATATACAAAAACAGACAAGCAGCCAGAGGATTTTTCTAGAGACCAGATCTGTCCATCCCTGCTTTAGACTCAAATGTGGTCTACAGACTATAACAGCACTGGCATCACCAGACAGCTTAATAAAAGTGCAGAATCTTCGGCCCCACTTGATCTGCTGATATACAATTTACATATTAGCAAGTTACATGGTGATTTGTGTTCCCATTAAACCTTGAGCAGGACTGCTTTAGAGT
Organism: Myrmecophaga tridactyla; assembly: GCA_004026745.1. Taxonomy (NCBI): domain Eukaryota; kingdom Metazoa; phylum Chordata; class Mammalia; order Pilosa; family Myrmecophagidae; genus Myrmecophaga; species Myrmecophaga tridactyla. The sequence goes on along the minus strand of PVIY010005392.1, from coordinate 45,087 downwards.
ACTTTTCTGAAAACTGCACATTTATTAGCGTGACTTTAATAGGTTAATAGCTATCTTTCCCACCAAGGTCTAATTCCAAGAGGACAAGTTTGCACACTATCATATCTTAGAAGACTAGTCCATATTTACTGAAGGGATATTATTCAACTCCCCAATGCTAAAAGCTAAAGTATTCAGGACATCCAGGGGTGAGAGCCTCCCTGAAAGTGTGGGATATGACTCACAGGGATGAGCCTGGCCATGGCACCGAGGGATCCACAATGTCTTCCAGACCAAAAGTGGGAAAAGAAATGTAACAAAATAAGGTTATCAGTGGCTAAGGGAGTTCAAATGGAGTCAAGAGGCTATTCTGGAGTCTACTCTTATGCAAGCTTCAGCTAGATATTGCTAACAGCCTTGGTTTGCCAACCCCCAATCAACATGATACCTGTTAACCCTAAAGAACACCTAGGGTTCTATCTGAGATGCTGCAAAAGTTTCATGCGCTAAGTTTACTTTCCTGCGCTAAGTTTACTTTCCTGAAACTTATAACCACCAGAGTTCCTAAGACAGATAAGTCCTGAAACCCATAGGGGCCAGTCTCTCCAAGAATATCAACTAATTTCATCCCCATATCCTATATTGTTGACACTCTTTTAAGCATGAAAAAGTTAGAATTGGGTATACCCCAAAGATGCTAGTTGTAACAGAGAAAATAGGATTTGACAGATGAGTGTAACTGCTGAATTACTCTACTGATCTTTCTTTTGGTCTCTGGTATTTTGGAGCAGCTAGATGATAAAACCTGAAGTTGTGGAATTGTAATCTATATGAAATTTTGAAATCTATTCTGTAACTATTTGTTAAAATGTACTCTGAAAATTAAAAAAAAATAAAAGTTGTGTCAGTATGAAGAAGATAAGAGTTAATATTAGGTAGTAGAGGACATGGGAACAATTCAAAATCCATTTTTTTTTCTTAACTACAACTGTCTAATACATCCTAATACTTACATCCTTATTTTTTGCTCTCTATCAGAGAGTATATTTTTTACTTCCCTGGGAATTAAGGAGATTATTAAAATGGTGAGAAAATGGGAAATAAGGAAAACTACCTTTCAGAGGAAGCTTACATGCTTTGCAATTTATATTTACAAAAGCACATAGGTAATAATTATCCACTTGGGTTTGATTGTTAATTTTAAGGTTATAGGACATCAGCTACAAGGAACTTCTCTTACTTGTCTCCCTGTCCCAATATCACTGAAGTATTCTTATGGAAGTAGAATCTAATCCTATAGAACTTCTTCATCTCTCTTTCTTGATGTAACTCAATTTTTAATAATGAGAAACATATTTACCAGATTTTCTTTGATTATATTAACCATTTTACTCTTATAAATTGTTCTTATTTAATGCTGGAGTTATCCATTTTCTGTTCATGGACCTCAATGAGAACAGGACATTCATTTGGGCCAGTGGTAAATCTTTTCTTTTTGTAATCATTCATGTACCCCCAGATTTATTTTCTAAATTGATAAGGCAAGATAAAAATATATTCTTTTTCCTTCACACCATATAAATTCTTATACAAAAATTCAATAAGAGATTCAGAAATAGATTATATAATTTTAGGACAATCTCTGAATAATATGGCTTAGTATCATCATGTATACTTTAATAATTGGGCTTTTCAGACAAACACATAAATAAAACTCTGGAATGACACAATCAAGTTGCTTTGGCACTTTGGCTGTTACATCAAGGTTTTCTGTAACAGACAAGAGTAAATCACAAAAAAAACTGACGTAATTTTTTAAAAATATGTTTTAAGAAGAGATTAGCACAAGTTCCTCTAACTGATCTAATCCTTTTGTCTAATAATACCAAAAAGAGAAAACTCAATCAAAAGGAACATTCTCTGGAGGGTGATCCATAATAAAATCTATTTTTCTGTCTCCACATTAAAAAAAAATCATAGAAGATGAGATATTCAGGCCTACTTACTGGAACGCAGTAATAGAATAAGCATGGAAACCAGATTAAAAAGGCTTTTAAAACTCTACTCATTTTTCTTCATCATTTTTTAATGTAATATTAAGGAATCTATTTAGTTCTTACAAGGTGAATTACCAAAAGTAAGGAAGTTAAAGTTATCTCCTCAATAATGGTTAGGTGCATTTCAGCAAAGTAAGTCTGCCTGTGCTGCAATTTGCCCAGCTCCTATACCAACCATGAAAGACAGGCAGGTGGCTTAAGGATTTCCACCATTCCTTTTTAATTCTGCAAGTGTCTTTTGTATGTTTGTTTTGTTTTGTTTGTTTGTTTATTTGGTTGATTGGTTTTTGTCTCTGAGGCATGGAAAAGCATTGTTATAAAATGGTGCTGTGAAAAATATATCCTTTTAAAAACTTACAGCAAAATGTGATGATTTTGAAGTCAGTAAAAGAAAAGGATTTTCAAGTGAATGTAAAACACATTAAGGGCTATACAGTCGTGACAGAAGTAGAAAGCTAACAGATCATATGCACAAAGGGAAAGCAACTAGTTGCTTTATCCAAGTTCTTCTTTAAATTTCTGCAAAAGAGGAAAGAGCACAAACCCAGCTCATACTTAACAAACTAGAGAAAACCATGTAACATACTAAGAAGAGTTAATGTCCCCATAGGCCCCCCTCAAGGGGTGAGGAAGAGAGCTAAAGTCAACAGGTGTCTCGCCTCCCATGCACTCATCCCCCTGCTTAGCCCCACACGTTCATTCTTTAGGAAACTTTCAGCAATAACCTGAGAAATTGCCAGCACCATCTCTTTGCTCTGTATCATTGTTGGGCGATGGATAAAAGAAATCTACAGGCTTTTTGAGATTCTTTTATCCATATGTATATTTTACTTTAAATCCTTACAGAAACATGTGTTCGTAGAGGAAAAAACAGCTCAGTGTAATTTCTTTTATCTTCAAGATTTTTTCCTGACATGTAATAAAAGATCAAAAGAAGTCTTAGAAAAATATTTTATAAGAAGCTCCAAATGTGAATATTACCTGTTTTGTTGAGGCCTAAATTTTAAATGTTCAAGCTAATTAGAAACATGATTTTCAAATAAACACAACTAACTAATTATACACTTATGGATCCTCTTTTGAAATGTCTTCCAATTTCTGCAAGGTGAGTAAGGCTAGCTGTGGTGTGTCTTCTCTCAGCTGTGGATGCTCGCGACGCTGTTACATGGTCAGTATGAGAGAGAGACATCAGAGATATGCAAGGGAAGACGCTTCAAGTTCTCTCCAAAGAATTGGTTTCAGAACACCTGAATTGGGGCATGTAAGGAAGCATATCACATGTGCATTGAAAACAATAACTCCAGCAAAATGGCGATACATTAGAAACTTTTTTCTTTGTTATACACCTATACAGCATGTCCCTACTTAGATGGACTTTTTTTTTTTTTACCGTGAATGTCAGAAGCCTCCAAGTGAGCGTCATTAAAATTAAAAAAAAAAAAAAATCACTCACTATTCGGTCGCTTCGTCTTGAACAAGTTTTTAAGTTGTTTTACATTAGTTTAGTTTTTGAAAAAATCTGTTACACTTTTCATATACTTAAAGTGGAGAGATGACGATTGTGAAGGTTTCATTAGAAAATATGTTAAGTATCAAATACATAACAGCAGATTTTTTACCTTTGCATTATGTATGTTTAATTTTTGCATGTATTCAGAATGAAATCACACTTGCACAAAGTGTAACACCTGTTTTTTTCTAGAAATCCCTTTATTTAAATATTTGTTTATAGTTATTGGGAACAATGTGATAAGACGATGTAAATTATGTAGCATTGTGAAATTGTACTCTAGCTATCAAGTTTTAGAAACTTAAATAGAAACTCTGTTTATTTAGTATACTTTGGTTTAGAATTTACCCTCAACACATGTGTTTCTTTGAATAAACTACTATACAGAGAATTTATCACTTTTTTGAGGCTTGAAGAAATTTTCCTCTATTTTCTGTGATTTTATTTTCATTTTTTTCATTTTTCTTTTGCTATTGACAATTGAATCCCTGATAACCTGGATCAAGGATTATTACAAAAGCTTCTTAGCCAATGTGTTTATCTTTAATCTCTTCTATTTCCATCCACCTTTCATTCAGTCACTGAAATACATTTTCTTTAAACACTGTTCTTATGATTTCACCCAACGGATCAAAAAGTTTAACAATTCTTCACTGCCTACAAATAAATCCTTAATTAAGGAATGACATATCCCCTCCTCCATTCTGCTTCTGTTTTTGTTTTTTCCTGTTCCACCACAGTAGACAACTCCTAATTTCCTGAGTAAGTTTATATATATTTCCATCTGCCTATATAGTCCCTTTTGTTTGGGATTATCATTTTTGCTCATGTCTAAAGCTAAGATAATATTGCCTCAGTTGCAGCTGCTGATCTTTCCTCATACTTCACAGAGTGATGAGATGCAATTGTTATAGAAATACCTCATAATCCCACTACCAAATTTGCCAATTTTTATTTTCTATTTTCCCTTCCATTCAATTGAATATGGTACTTGTGCTTCTCCCTAAATGTGACCCTCCCCCTGAGCTCCGGAGCCTATCTCTTCTTCCTAGGATCTTTGCATTTAATTTGTCCTCTGAATCACAATTTCTCCCTCTACTGAATTACTATATCAGCATTCCAGTTGTAACCAATTTATGGCATTCAAAGCTCTACATCTAGTCTATCTTAGTATTCTAAGATTTCTGAATCATATATTAAATTTTCTAAATATATTAGTTTACATAAATGATGCATATGATGAGGCTTGTTAATTGCAAAGTAAAATAAAAAAGCATGTAACATACTTTGAAATTGGAGGGGGTTATTCATCACACAGAATAAATGAATAATTATGTGGCACCATAAGCAATACAAATCTGACATATAATTAAAAAGCAAATATTGAAATATAATTATATGACTGTAAAAATCATAGATACGGCATTTGAAGAGTACTCTGAACAAATGAAATTATTTCAATTTGCTAAATTGAGGTTCCCATAAACCTTGTTTTAAGTATTATTTTACTTAGGAATTCAGTGGCTTTCCGAGTGAAAAATCTCCTTCATTTGCATGAAATTCTCACTTCAGTTTGAAAATAAACACTGATGCTTCAAAAACTTCAACCAGCGTAGTATAATCTCATCCATATCTCCATGTTCTAAATTTTGTAGGACACAATCTGTCTAAGGATGAGAGGTTCTATCTTTACATCAAAAGTGTTAAGGAATAATTTTCTAAAACACTAAAATCATTACTCACATATAAATCTGAAATAATCATATGTCAAAGATTTTATTTCACTGAGCAATTGATAAGGGAGTCAGTAAAATACCAACACTGGTTTGAGGGATTCCAAAGTATAGACAGATACATTGACAACCAGAAATGCTGAAATAAATTTGCTAACATAACACATATAAAACCAGTCAATATTCAAAGGGAAATAAGATGCTGCTATTTGAAATCATGTCTTCCACTCAGGCTGGGTTTGGGTGGAAAGGATCAATTGCATCTCCACCAGCCATCATTAATTTGCATCTCTGTGAACTAGAACAATGTGCATTGCCCTCCACAAGTTAATTTCTATATATACAGACAATTTACCAAACAAAGTGAAAGGCTTACACACCTATAGTATCAGATAATCCTGAATCGTAGCAATAGCTAGAATTTCATTGAAAGAACATCCAGTATTTGATTATTCATTTCAAAGTCTTTCATAATTTTTGTGATGTTGGCATGTTTCACAGAAGCAGCCACCCATTGAGACTCACTCATGGAAGATGGCAAACAAGGACATCAAAAATGTATGATATTCCCTAATTTTCAATGTACAGACAGATATAGTCATCAAAACAAAGTTCCAAAGACCTATTCTAAGTTTTCATTAAATTGAAACAGATTGCTGAATAGAAACTTTCTTATAAGATTCCTCTGTCCACCTCTGTTTGTATACATGCTAAAAGTAAAGTATATTACTAATTGACTTTATAATCAAAATATGAATTGACAATGCTCTTGATTTCAGTGATTAGAATCAGTTTTAAATATATAATAGACACAGATATTACTTTTTTTGACCAATATCATTATTTAAGGATGTATAGCAAAACCTGTGATCACTCATGTCATTGTATTTATCTTGATATCACCAAATTTTGAAAAGACTAATTTAAGGCACAATTAAACTAATTAACAGTAAGTGCAGTAAAGTAGGCTTGTCATATTCAGAAATGAGTTATTGTTTTAGTTTCTATAAGTTTTTTCTAATCATAATCCAATGATTTAAAACTGAAAAGGTGTTATAATAAAACTTAAAAGAAATAAAATATTTACTTTACTTTTTTTAGCATCTTTTGTTTTTTAACATATGTATATATACAGGCAACATAAGGCTGATATAAAGTTAAATTCTGTATAGTCTTCTATGGATTTTCATTTCAAGTAAAAGAAAAATCTTTCATTCTACTTCATTCTAGTCATGTGAACCCTTTCAGTAGGCATTAACCTTCCTGAAACCATTAAGCCCTTTGTATTAATTCACACAGCTGAAAATGTCTAGACAGGTCACTGGCGAAAAGGCCCATATCTCTGTTGCATTGTTTTTCCATCAGGATTATTAATACTATAAGAAAATTGCTCACAAAGATATTCCCCTCTTCACTGCATTTTGATAAGTTGCTTATGCTAAGCAGGTGTCTGCAATTGTTGTGCTGCTAAAAGGGATACACACAGCTATCCAAGGGATAAACAGGTGAATCTGCTACAGCTGAGTCATTTACATGTCTCTATAAAATATGTATGACCAAATTTACATATCAATGTATATAGAAACAGTTAGCTGTTCCTTTGGACTTGTCTTGAGAGATAAAAATAAGAAAGATACTAGGGATTTAGAAAGATTATCCTGAAATTCTCATTAAAGCTATATAACACAGGTGAGAAAGTAAAATGCATACAGATTGAAAAAAAATCTTCTAAACAATTTGAACTTTAAAAATCACTCAAAAGTTCTCTCACATGTTAATGTGTTTGAATTCTAAGCCATCACTTTGAAAAGTTTTCAGCAGAAATTACCTTGAAAAATTCTTAAATTTGCATAAAATTGGTTGCAGCATTGGATTCTATTCTATAGGTTTCAGGCCTTAGCTGCTTTTCTGTTTATTATACGTGATTTCTACTATGTTGCTAGTCTAAGAAATACCAAAAACCCCTCCAAAATTGAGGAACACTTATTATAACCATTGACTTGGCTTTTTCACTCGTATGTGCAATAAGCAGTCCATACACAATATATTCCAGATAAAAGTCATCTCTCCTAAAATCTGCTTCTCTATTTGTTTCTATTATTTTAGCTATTAGTAATAATAGGGTACACTTTTAGAGGCACAATTTCTGAAACCAAAAACCAAAGTGCCTTCCTAGAATCATACAGTGCTAGAAGTTCCATGTCTTGGGAAATTCTTCAGTCCGTGGGCAAACTGGTCAGTTAGATACCGTATGGATTATCTCAGATAATTCACCTATTCTCCATTCTCGCTGCTATTACCTTGGTTCAGAAATATATTCCTTCCCCAAACTCATGCAATCGTCTCACATCCTAACTATCCAAATGTAGACCAGCAGCATCTGTATCAACTGGTGGCCTGTGAGAAATGCAGGGTTTCTGGCACTTCCACATACCTAAAGGATCATGATTTGCTTTTCTCAAGATCTCTAATGATACATACACACATTAGAGAAGCACTGCTCTAAATAGGTCCATGCATTCAGATTAACATGCCTTCAATCCATCCATCAGAAAAAGAATTCCCAACTCTGAGGCACTGCAACCTTATCACAATATTTTTTAATATGAAAGATTCACATATTAAAAGGATTCCAAAATCATAGCTCAATAGTACCATCATATTGATTTTACTAAAAGATAAATCAAGTGATCTTGCTGTTTGACTACCTTACAGCAGTTTCCATTATCTCCCTAAAATAAAATTCAAACCTCTGGCATATAAGGCCTATGCTGTCCTGGGCACCATCTAATACCATCAAAATCACATACACATTTGCAGTTCTAGATATTTTAAGTATTTGCAATTTTTGAAACTTCTATTCTTTTTCTTGCCTCTGCGTTTCTTACATACTTATTCTTTTGGCAGAAATATAATATCTACTCCTGGCCCTCGATTTCAATTCACTGACCCTTTTAGCAAATGCATCTGTTGTGAAGCCCTCCCTGACATTAAACCTTCCTACTATGCTATTTTACTTTTATTTCTATGAGATTCCTTTTGAAACTCCAATATGTGTATACATTTACACGTATTTGTTTCAAGTTTGATTATATACACTAGGTCTTGAAAACAGAGATAGGTATTCCATTTATCCATCTTTTTTTTTTTTTTAATTGTGTTACTTACAAAGCAAAGAAAGAAAAAAACAACAGTTTTCAAAGCACTCTTCAACAAGTAGTTCCAAGACAGAGCCCAGAGTTTGTCATGGGCTACCAGACCATCCTCTCAGATTTTTCCTTCTAGCTGCTCCAGAACATTGGAGTCTAGAAGGAATATATATATACCTTTTATTATCACTTTTTTCTTTTATGTGAAAAACAGCATATATAATAAAAAACAATACATTTCAAAGCACAGCACAACAATTAGTCATAGAACAGATTTCAGAGTTTGAATGGGTTACAATTCTACAATTTTAGGTTGTAATCCTAGCTGCTCTAAGATACTGGAGACTAAAAGAAATATCAATACAATGATTCAGCAATCATACTCCTTATTAAATCCTATCTTCTTTGTATAATTCCACCATCACTTGTGATCTTTTTATCATACTCTTTAGGGGTATTTGGGCTATGGTCATTCTATATTTTTCATGTTGGAAGGGTCTGTCACTAAAATGGGGTAGGGAGATGGAGCTCTCTGATGTTCTGGAGAGCCTGGGCCCCTAGGTTTCAGGACTTATCTGGTCCAGAAATCCATATGGAGGTTGTAGGTTTCTGGAAAGTTACATTAGTGCATGAAACCTTTGTAGAATATTATATTATTGCCATAGGAGTTCTGCAGGATTGGCTGCAGTGGTTTTGGTTGGGATTTGGCAAGTTGATAGGTAACAATGTCTAATCGAAGCTTGCATAAGAGTGACCTCCAGAGTAGCCTCTCAACTCTATTAGGACTCTGCCAGCCACTGATACTTTATTAGTTATACTACTTTTCCCCCTTTTTTTCAGGATGAAATTATTGATCCCACAGTGCCAGGGCCTGACTGATCCCTGGGAGTCATCTACTGTTCTAGTTTGCTAGCTGCTGGAATGCAACACACCAGAGACGGATTGGCTTTTAATAAAAGGGGATTTATTTTGTTAGTTCTTCAGAAGAAAGGCAAATTGAAATCAAGGGCCAGGAGTAGATATTATATTTCTGCCAAAGTTCTGAGGTTCTTTCTTATGTGGGAAGGCTCAGGGTAATCTCTGTGGTCAGTTGTCAACTTGGCCAGGTGAAGGCACCTAGTTCTGTTTCTGTGGACATGAGCCAATGGTATGTGAACCTCATCTGTTGCTGATTACATCTGCACTCAACTAGGAGGTGTGCCTGCTGCAGTGAATGATGTTTGACTTAATTGGCTGGTGCTTAAATGAGAGAGCACAATGTAGCATGGCTCAAGCAGCCCAGCATAACTTATCTCAGCACTCGCAGCTCAGCCCAGGCCTTTGGAGATGCAGAAAGGAATCACCCTGGGGAAAGTTGTTGGAACCCAGAGGCCTGGAGAGAAGGTGAGCAGAGATTACCCTGAGCCTTCCCACATAAGAAAGAACCTCAGATGAAAGTTAGCTGCCTTTCCTCTGAAGAACTAACAAAATAAATCCCCTTTTATTAAAAGCCAATCCATCTCTGGTGTGTTGCATTTTGGCAGCTAGCAAACTAGAACAGAAGGTTTCTGTGGAGATGTGTCTTCACTTAATCACTGGAGCCCTTTAAGAGGGGGCCATTTTGGAAAAAATGTCTGTTTGTGTCACTGCTTTCAGCTTTTCAGTAGAGCTATTATAGGTCATAGGGCAAGTTGATATTTGGTTTCTTGGAAAACCGCCAAACTGTCTCCCATAGCAGCTGTCCATAGTATGTTCCCACGAGCAGTGCGTAAGTGTCCTAATTCCTCCACATCCTCTCCAACATTTATAGTTTCCTGTTTGTTTAATAGCAGCCATTCTTATAGGTGTGAGGTGGTATTTCATTGTAGTCTTGATCTGAATTTCCCTTATAGCCAATGAAAATGAGCATCTCTTCATATGCTTTTGAGCCATCTGTATTTATTCTTCAGAAAAATGCTTATTCATATCTTTAGCCCATTTTGTAATTGGGTTGCTTCTTCTTTTGTTGTTGAGTTATATGATTTCTTTATGTATACAGGATATCAAACCTTTGTCTGATGTGTGATTTCGAATATTTTCTCCCATTGAGTTGACCGCCTCTTCACTTTTTTAACAAAGTCTTTTGAGGTACAGAAGCATTTCATTTTGAGGAGTTCCCATTTATCTATTTTTTCTTTTGTTGCTTGTGCTTTGGGTGTATAGTTTAGGAAGCTATCTCCTATTGCTAGGTCTTGAAGATGTTTCCCTATGTTTTCTTCTAGAAGTTTATGGTACTAGTTTTTATATTTTTGTGTTTGATCCACTTTGAGTTAACTTTTGTGTAGGGTGTAAGTTAGGGGTCCTCTTTCATTCTTTTGGCTATTGATATCCAGTTCTCCCATGTCCATTTATTGAAAAGACTACTTTGTCCCAATTCAGTGGATTTGGGGGCCTTGTGAAAAGCCAGTAGGCCATAGATTTAGTGGTCTATTTCTGCACTCTCAGTTCGATTCCATTGGTCAATACTTCTATCTTTGTGCCAATACCATGCTGTTTTGACCACTGTGGCTTTATGATAAGATTTAAAGTTGGAAACGGTTAATCCCCCTACTTCATTCTTCTTTTTTTTAGGATGCTTTCAGCTATTCAGGGACTCTTTCTCTTCCAGCTGAATTTGGTAACTATCTTTTCCAAGTTTTCAGAGTAGGTTGTTGGAAATTTGATTGGTACTGTGTTGAATCTGTAGAATGATTTGGGTAGAATTGACATCTTAACTATATTTGACCTTCTTATCCATGAGCAGGGTATGTCTTTCCACTTATTTAGATCTTTTTTGATTTATTTTAGTTTTTAGATCTTCTCTGATTTATTTTAGTTATGTAGTTTTCTATGTATAAGTTTTTAAGTCCCTAGTTAAGTTCATTCCTAAGTACTTGTTCTTTTAGTTGCTATTTTGAACAGAATTTCTTCCTTAATTGACTCCTCAGGTCATTACTTGTGTATAGAAACTTTACTGATTTTTGCTCATTAATTTTATATCCCACCACCTTGTTGAAATTGTTTATTAGCTCATGTAACTTTGCTGTAGATTTCTCAGAATTTTCCAAGTATAGTATCATGTCATCTGCAAAGAATGAAAATTTTACTTCTTCCTTTCCAATTTGGATGTCTTATTTCCTTGTCCTGCCTGATTGCTCTAGATAGAACTTCTAGCAAAATGTTGAATAATAGTGGTGACAGTGGGCATCCTTGTCTCATTCCTGATCTTAGGGGGAAGGCTTTCAATCTCTTTCCATTGTGTATGATGCTGGTTATCAGTTTTTCATATATGTCCTTTATCATATTGAGGAAGTTACCTTTGATACCTATGTTTTGAAGTGTTTTTATCAGAAAAGGATGTTGAATTTTGTCTAATGATGTGTGAAAGAATGGATGAAAGAATAAAGGTATTCAGAATGCCTTCCAGTTTTTTACACTTGTATTGAATCTTCAGATAGTATGTCATGATAATTGTAAGGTAATATAATATTGTAGAATACAATTCAATAAGACATCTACCATTGAGAGAGAATTTTGAATATGACCTTAAGACAGTATGCTATATCCACTTACCCACTCTGAAAGTTTTAAAAATTAAAAAATTGAAAATGATGTATCTGGTTTACACCATCCCATTCTTACCTGTACAAAAATTTGAAGGTATATTATGAAAGAAAATCTTGTTTCTTTTAGGAGCAAAATGATCCTATATTATATATCTGTCAGATTTGTACTGTAGATAACTAAAAAATGAAAGGTTTTATACTCAAATTAAGTATATTTCTTCTGAAAGAAATTGTTCCAATAACCTGTTCAATTATTCAGTGAATGTTCATGAAAAGATGAATTGTATAAAATTACTATTGTTGACTATAAAAGGCATCAAATATAAATATCATAAATTCTTTGATAGGCCCTGATTTTTTTGAAGAACATTTTAAGTGGCTTACCATCATGATACATTCACTATCTTATATTTGATACAAATATTAGATCATATGTAGAGAAGATTCTATAATAGAGTTTAAAATGCAATCATATAGAGTAATTTCATATCAACATGACAATTCGATGATTAACATAATCTCTGTAACAAGAAGCAAAATATCAGATATATGCATTATTGCAATGGTAGGTTGCAAATGAAGTTTGTGTTGAGGATAGATCCTTTATCAAATTTGAATTCTATCCTCAGAGAAGACTGTGCAATTCCTATACAGCTAGATTCATTACCAGATTGTTTAGTCCTAGCCCTAAAAATTCTTTCAATATTACCATTATATATTTGTATAATGATATCTAAATAAGTTATGGTGTTGCCTAAACGTAGAGTAATTACAGGAAACAAAGAAAAAAGGAGAGAATCACTTAGGATACAAACAACCCCATTAATTTCTATAATTTCCCAAAAACATTAATATATTTTGGAACATCTTAATATGTGTAATTTTCAGGCCTTCATGAAAAATTGCATAATTGTAATTAAACTGCATCTATGTATATCATTATAATTCAATATAACCCCTTCATGCATAGTTTACAATGTGAAATGAGCCAATCTAGATTTCTTGAAAGTCCTAAGTCTTCTCTTCAACCTATATAGGCTTTACATCACTAAACTATTTTTTTTCTTTAAACAGGCTAAGTGCTACATTTACTATTTCTGTATGATATTTATTTATTTGTTTGTTTATTATTTATTGATTACTCTCAGGCAGTTATTGAGAATTCTATGAGAAATAAATTTGTTACTATGAGGATAATAATGGGATGAGCAAAGGAAAATAGGTTAGTCCTAGAGCACAGATTTCAGGTACAGTGAGAATGAGAGCAGAATCTGAAGAAGGATGTTGATACTAGATGGCAAATTTTGAAATTTATAGTCTATGCAGGTCTTCCTTCCAACTTCACGCCTCCCCAGCTAAATGCATGATGGTTATGGGATCTGGCTTATATATCTTTGAAGCACTAGTATTAAGCATGTTTCTAAAGTCAGTTTGAGGAATCCTTTTCTTTCTTTAATTCAGAGAAAGTAACAGCTGTTATTTCTTCAAACATTGCCTTTTCTCAATTACCTCTATTTTTTCCCTAACAGATTTCAGTTTAAATGAATTCCAGAACTTCTCAATCTTTTTCCATATCTTTGAATTTTTAACTTTTTAAAAAGTGAAGTAATTTAATTATGATAACTTTTTCTTTAAAGGGATAATTCTTCCGATTGATGTTGTTTGTTCTTCAGTGTGTTCAGTATGCTTCATTAGAAACTATATTTTCAAAATAAAACCTGTATTTGTTATAGTTCTTCTTATTTTATTATTTTTGGTTGTTTATTTTCATAGATGCAATTCACTTCATTATCTGAGACTTTTGCACATATGTATTTTAAAGCCACCATAATTTCTCTATTAATCATTTCCTGAAATGACATTATGTTGTTGATTATTTTGTCTTTATTTTCGCAGATTGTCCTTTCTCAAGTTGTGAAGCACATTCTGCACCACAATGAACCCATTGCTTTCTTGTTTCCTTGCTTCCAGGAATGGTTGCATTGGTTCATGGGCTGCAACAGCAGTTTGGTGCAGTCAACAGCAATGGCTGAGGCTTTCAGGAGCAGCAACCACTATTACTTCATGTCTGCTTTTTCATCTAAACCTACTTTTGTTTCACAGATAATTCTCTTTCTTAATTTGTGCTCTGTTTTGAATTCAGTTACTTATTTGTAAATACATTCTATGAGTGTTCCAGCCTTAAGCTAGAAACACAATTGCAAGCACTCAATATTTTAGAATGGCCCTATCTTGGGATTTTAAATATGTAGAGTTTTAGTTTGGCTTTGAAAAATAGTTTTTTTTTTTTTTTTTTTAGGAAAGTATGGAGTAGGGATTAAAGAGAGACAAAATTCAGTCAGTCTTCATTTAGCAATGCATGGAAATAGAAGCATAAAAGATATTTAAGGAATGACGGTTTTATCCTGGCCCATCATAGGATTCAGGCAGAAACCAGAAACAAGAATGAAATGGAAGCATTGGCTTAAATTAAAGATGGTATTAATGAATTGCCTACAGATATCAAATTGTAAGTGTTATGTAAATGGAGACTGCAAGTTTTTTACTTTTGGGGTAACTTGAGCAACTAATTCCAAACTTTCCTAGAAACTATCATCAAGTTGGTATTAAATGTGATTAATAATTAGATTCAGGTTGATATTGCTGATTAAGAGTCTACATATGAAATAGTATGATAAGAAATTATAGCAAACACTTTGTTCTATAAGTACTGTTTAAAATAGTTAAATCTAATACCATGCTTTGATACATTATACTGCTACACTTTGGGGCATCAATTAATAATCTTATTTATTATTTATTGATTACTTGCAAGCAGTTATTAAATTATGAATCTGAAGTTCAATAATCACAAAATTATGAATCTTAAGTTCAATAATCACATTTGCAAAAAATGACTCATTTTATGCAAATGTTGCAGAAACTCAACTGTTTATGCTCAATGACCACAAAATCATAAACCTGTAAAGGACTTTAAGAACTAGTCTTGTCTAACACTCTGACCCCATCTGTGTTTTATGTACTATAGTGACATTCAAAATCTAAGCTGACTTTCATATCTGAACAACCTCCTAATTTTTTTTAAGTATATTGGCTCTCATTTTTAGTTCATTTTTGATTTGTATGAAGTTCACTAGCTTTCTGTTTTTATCTCTAATGGTTCAGAAACAGAAGAAAGTCACAAGCACAGCAATATTATTAACTAAGAAATCGTAATGTCTCTATTTCCAACTGTCATCACAAAGCTTTATTACACTCCACAGACAAAAATACTACTGTTTTTGTTTGCTTATTTTTTTTAGAAAAATGACACCAATTTTCTCTATTTTGCCTTAAAAATGATTTTTGCAAAATGTGACTTAAACATTACCTCATTAAATAAAACTGCTCTTTGTATGTTAATCCTGTTTTTAAAAAGGGCAATTAGAAAGAAAATAAGATTAATTATTTTTAATTTTTCAACAGTAGAGGTAATGGATCTAAAGACTTAATGTTTTTTTTTCTGAACACAACTCCCTGATTGATGTGTCTCCCAGTGTTGTAAAGAATTGTTCTTAAACATCCTATGTCGGGCGGCTGCCATGGCTCAGCAGGCAGAGCTCTAACCTGCCATGCTGGAGGTCTGGAGTTCAATCCCTAGTGCCTCCTGCCCACATGCAAATTAAAAAAAAAAAAAATCCTATGTTAAGTCTTAATACAGCAAGTAAGAGTATCTTGACTTTAAGCCAGTTTAAAAAGAAAAAAAAATCAGAGTCAAATAGGTAGAAAAGTGCACACTTCAGCAGCACATATACTAAAATTAAAATAATTCAGAGAAGATTAGAATGGCCCCTGTGCCAGGATGACATGAAAATTTGTGAAGCATTCCATATTTTTAAAACTATATGCTAATAAACTAGACAATGTAGATGAAATGAGCAACTTCCTAGAAAAGCATGAACAACTAACATTGGCTTGAGAAGAAATAGAGGACCTCAAAAAACCAATCACAAGTAAAGTGATTGAAATAGTTAGAAAGCTCCCCAGAAAGAAAAGTGTAGGACTAGATGGCTTTACACATCAATTCTATCACGCATTCAAGAAAGAATTAGTACCAACCCTGCTTAAACTCTTCAAAAAAATCGAAGCGGTAAAGTTACCTTACTCATTCTCTGAAGCCAACGTCACCCTAATAAAAAATCCAAGGTATTAAAGAAAATAACAGATCAATCTCTTTAATGAATACAAATGCAACAATCTTCAATAAAATACTCACAAATCAAGTCCAGCAGCACATTAAAAGATTTTCACACTAAGACCAAGTGGGATTTACTCCAGGTATATAAGGCTGTTTCAACACAAGAAAATCAATTAATGTTACACATCACATCAATATATCAAACAGAAAAACCATGTGATCATCTTGATAGATGCAGAAAAGACATTTTGCAAAATTCAACACTTTTTCTTAAGGAAAACACTTCAAAAGATATAGGGATAGAAAGGAACTTCCTCAACACGATAAAGGGAATATATGAAAAACCCTCAGCTAACATCATACTCAATGGGGAAAGATAGAAAACATTCCCTCTGAAGTCAGGAATAGGAAAAGGATCCCATAGTCATCATTTATATTCAACACTGTGTTGGAAGTACTAGCCAGAGCAATTATGCAAGAAAAATAAAATAAAATTGGAAAGGAAGAAGTAAAATTTCACAGTTTGCAGGTCACTTGATACTAATGCCAAATTCCCAAAAAATCTATAGAAAGTTGCTAGAACTAATAAATGAATACAACAAAGTAGTAAGGTACAAGATCAACACCCCCAAATCATAGTGTTTCTATGCACTAGTAATGAACAATCTGAGGAGGAAATCAAGGCAAAAATTTCATTTACAATAACAACAAAAAGAATAAGATATTTAAGAATAAAGTTAATCAAGACCACAAAAGACCTGGGCACAGAAAACTACAAGAAATTGTTAAAAGAAATCAAGAATGACCTAAATAAATGGAAGAGCATACCATGTTCATGGATTAGAAAATTAAATATAGCTAGAACATCAATTCTACCCAAACTGATTTAAAGATTCAATGCAATTAGAATAGGAAATAGAAAAAACCAATAACCAAATTTATTTGGAAGGACAGGGCGCCACAAATAGCTAAAAGAAATCTTGAGAAAGAAAAATGAAATGGAAGATTTCACATTTCCTGACTTTAAAGCATATTACAAAGCTACAGTAGTTAAAACAGCATGGTACTGGTATAAAGATACATATATGGACCAATGAAATTGAAGTGAATGTTCAGAAATAGATGCTCTTATCTACAGACAATTCATCTTTGATAAGGCAGTTGGGCCAACTCAGCTGGGACAAAACAGCCTCTTCGATAAACAGAGTTTGGAGAACTGTATATCCACATCCAAAAGAAAGAAAAAGGACCAATATCTCACACCCTATACAAAAATCAACTCAAAGTGGATCAAAGACATAAAAATTAGAGCAAAGGCCATAAAACTTTTAGAAGAAAATGTAGGAAAATATCTTCTACATCTACTCCCTCACTTTCAGGAGGGAGTTTCCTAGACCTTATGCCCAGAGCATGAGCAATGGGAAAAGATATACATAAATGGGATCTCCTCAAAATTAAGAACTTGTGTGCATCAAATGACTTTGTCAGAAAATTTAAATGGCAGCTTATGAAATGGTACTTGGAAACCACATATAAGATAAGACTTTAATTTCCAGAATATATAAAGAGATTCTATAGCTCAACAACCAAATGACAAACAACCCAATTAAAAAGTGGGTAAAAGACATGGTTAGACATTTTTCTGAAAAGCAATTAAAAATGGCTCAAAAACATTTGAAAAGATGCTCAAAGTCACTGGCTATTAGGGAAATGCAAACCAAAACCACTATGAGATATCATCTCACACTTACTAGAATGGACGTTACCAAAAAAAAAAAAAAACAGGAAACAAAAAGTGCTGGAGAGAATGTGGAGAATAAAGGCACACTTATTCACTGGTGGTAATTTAAAATGGTACAACCATTCTGGAAGGCAGTTTGGTGGTTCCTTAGGAAGCTAAGCATAGAATTGCCATATGATCCAGCAATCTCATTATTAGGTATATATTTGGAGAAACTGAAGGCAGAGACATAAACAGACATTTGCATACCATTGTTTATGGTGGCATTATTCATGACTGCCAAGAGATGGGAAATAGTCCGAATGTCCATCAATGGACAAGTGGCTAAACAAACTGTGGTATATATTTGTATTTTAGTAAATGATGTATTTAATCATCATTGCATATTTAATGATGATTAAATATGCAAATATAAGAATGTGTAGAGAGAACAAATGAATGTCAATATTGCCAGGCATTGAAAATAGGATTATATATGGGGGAAAATACAGTCAATGCAAACTAGAGCTATAATCAATAGTAACTTTTTAATATGCATCCATTGAATGTAATAAATACAATAAGCTAAAGCTAATCAATATCAGGGGATACAGGGGAGGAGTATGGGATTCTTTGTAGAAGAAAAATTAATATCCTCATACAGATTGTAGTGCTGAAGGCATGGCTATGTGATTATACAAAATACTGGCACATTGAATGCAACATCACATTAAAAGAGTTATAGACCAAGTTCAGATGGGTTTTATCTCAACTTTGCAATGGTGCTTCAGCATAAGAAGATCAGTTAATGTAACACATCACTTTAACAAATCAAATGGGAAAAAAACACAGGATAATCTCAACTGACAGAGAAAAGGCATTTGGCAAAATTCAACATATTTCTTGATAAGAATACTCTGAAAAAGAGGAATAGAAGGACATGTTTTCAACTTGATAAAGGACACATATGAAAAACCTACAGCTAACATCATACTCAATGGAGGAAAGCTGAAAACTTTCCTACTAAGTTCAGGAACAAGACAAGGATGTCCACTGTCACCATTGTTATTCAACATTGTGCTGAAAGTACTAGTTAGAGAAATTAGGTAAAAAAAAGAAAAGGCATCCCAATTGGAAAGAAAGAAAGAAGTATAACTTATACTATTTGCAGATGACTTGATGCTAGGTCAAAAATCCCCAAAATCTATAGCATAGTCACTTAGAGCTAATAAATGAATATAGCAAAGCGGCAGGGAACATGACCAACATCCAAAAAATCATAGTGTTTCTATGTACTAGTAATCAGCAATCTGAGGAAGAAATCAAGAAAAAAATTCCATTTACAATATAGCAGCAAAATAAAATATTTAGTAATAAATTTAATCAAGGCCACAAAAGACCTAGACACAGGAAACTACAAGAAATTTCTAAGAGAAATCAAAGGAGACCTTAGTAAGTGGTAGAACATCCCACTTCCTTGGATTGGAAGAATCATGGATTGGAAGACTAAATATAGCTAAGATGTCAAATCTACCCCAACTGATTTATAGATCCACTGCAATACCAATTACTATACCAACAACTTACTTTGGAGAAATAGAAAAACTAATAACCAAATTTATTTGGAAAGGTAGGGTGCCCTGAAAAGCTAAAAATATGTTGAGCAAGAAAAATGAACTTGAAGGACTCACACTCCCTGACTTTAAAGCATATTACAAAGCTACAGTGGTCAAAACAGCATTGTACTGGCATAAAGATAGATATACTGACCAAAGTAATTGAGTTGAATGTTCAGAAATAGACCCTCTCATCTATGGACAATTGTTTGGAGAACTGGATATGCATAAAAGAATAAAAAGAGGACCCATCTCTCACAGTTCATAAAAAAAATTAACTCAGAATCAATCAAAGACCTAAATAATAAAGCTAAGACCATAAAAATTTTAGATGAAAATTTAGGGAAATATCTTCTAGATCTTGTGGTAGGAGATGTTTTCCAAGACCTTATACACAAAGCATGAGCAATGAAAGAATAGCTAAATGGTATCTCTTCAAAATTGAAGACTTGTGCATCAAAGGACTTTGTCAGAAAGGTAAAAAGGCAATCTATACAATAAGAGGCAATATTTGCAAACCATGTATCAGATAAGGGTTTAATATCCAGAAAATATAAAGTGATCCTACAGCTCAATGACCAAAAGACAAACAACCCAATTAAAAAATGGACAAAAGACATGGACAGACATTTTTCAGAGGAGGAAATAAAAATGGCTTGAAAAGATGCTATAAAATCACTGGCTATTAGGAAAATGCAAATCAAAACCAAAATAAGGTATTTCACACAGAATGTCCATTATCAAAAAAACAGGAAACGACAAGTGCTGGAGAGGATATGGAGAAAGAGATGCATTATTTACTGTTGGCAGGAATGTAAAATGGTGCAAGCATTCTGGAAGGCATTTTGGCAATTCCTCAGGGAGCTAAGTATAAAATCGCCATATGACTCAGCAATCCCATTATTGAATATAAACTTGGAGGAACTGAAGGCAGGGACACGAATGGATATTTGCACATCAATGTTTATAGTGGCATTATTCGCAGTTGCCAAGAGATTGAAACAGCCCAAATGTCCATCAATGGACAAATGGCTAAACAAACTGAGTGGATAATCAAACTGTGGTATAGGCTTATAGTGTTAAGACAGAATAATGTCATGAAGCATACAACATTGTGCATGAACCTTGAGGCCATTATGTCGAGTGAAATTTGCCAGAAACAAAAGGATAAATACTGTGTGGTCTCACTAATATGAACTAACATTAATGAGTGAACTTGGAGAGTTAATGTTTAGAACACAGGGTTCAGGAGTAAAAAGAGGGTAGAGATTCAGCATATGATGTTGAAGGAGTACAAAATGCTCAACAGGATTGATTGTATAGTCAAGAAATGGAAAGCACAATAGTACCTGATGGTAGCATGATATTGTATGTACATCAAGCAAAGATGAGTGTGAGTATGGTTGAAAGAGGAAGGCTAGGGACATGTATGATAAGAAGGTAAGACAGAAGATGAAGATTGGGACTGTATAATTTAGTGAAAATTTGAGTGATCAATGTTGATGATTAAATGTACAATATAAGAATGCTTTTACATGAGGGAGTACAAATGACTGTCAACATTGCAAGGTTTTGAAAATGAGATGGTATACAGAAAAAATACAGTCAATGCAAATTAGAGTCTGTAGTTACCAGTAACATTGTAAAATGCTTCCAAAAAATGTAACAAAGGCAATATATCAAAGTTAAATGTCAATAAGAGAGGGATATAAGGGAGAGGTATGGGATTCTTAGTGTTTGTGATGCAAGTGGATTCCTCTCTAAGCATCTGTGGACATTCACTTTGCTCCTCTGAGACTCGACTCTGGATTCTGTCTTCCTTAGAATCTCATGGAAATGGAAGGCATATGGCAATTTCTGCTGGGCTCTGCATTTCCAAATGTCTGGGTCTTGTTTTGGTTCTGTAGGTTCTGGCAGTTCTGGTTTCCAAGAGCCTGCATTGGCCCCAAGCTTTCTCCAAAATGTTTCATTTTTTAAAGGACTCCAGTAAACTAATCAACCCCCACCCTGAATTGGTGGAGTCACACCTCCATCTAACTGAAAGGTCACACCCACAATTGAAGGCACCACATCTCTGTGGGGATAATTTAATCAAAAGTTTCTACCCTATAATATTGAATCAGGATTGAAACAACCGCTGGCCCCGCAAGATTGGATTAGAATTAAAGCATAATATCTACCTTTATTTCTCTGCTGATTTCTCTGTTTTACGCATCATGAAATTTCCTCTTACTTGACTTACTCCTTCATTTCCAGGAGGATCTTTGCCACAAGTTACTAAGAAAGCATGCATGTCTCTCATCAATTGTAGCAAAGATAACACAAGAATGCAAACTGTTAAGAAATAGGGATGAGTATATGGGAACTGTGTATTTTCTGCTTAATCTTTCTGTAAACTGACAACTTCTGTATAATAATAACAATAGAGAAGAAAGGATGAACATGAGGTTTTTTTTTAGCCTTAGATTGTCTAAAATGGCTTTATGGTCACAATTGATTGACAATCTTTATGTAAATGCCTTATCATACCTGGTAGAATCAAAAGGCTGTGAGTTTTTCTTATTTGTATAATGAAGAAACCAGGGTAGAAAAGTCATAAGAATTATAGGATTCAAACTAAATTGCATGACTATGATTGGTCAGAACTATATGATTTTCTTACTTCATTCTTTCTTCCTTGATGAAGGTTTGCTTCTACAGGAATCTATTCATATAAAAACAAAGATTTCCATTTTTGCATAACTCCCAGTTCCTGATTCAATCCATTATAAATTTACATTTAATAAGAGTTATTTTATTTTTATAATATTAAATAAGAAATTTAAAGTAACTATTATTCAGAAAGGTTGTGCTTAGACCATAGTATTCATATATGTTTTATATAGAAAATACCTAATTTGTTTTTCAATTTGCATCATTCAAAGCTTGAGTATAAATACAATAATTATGGTTGTTTTAATTATCTTTTACTTATGGAAGAAATTTTACCAGGATATCACAAAATATTCTTAGAAACAAAGTCTCAATGGTGTCTAAGAAGGTATGAACACAATATTTTTCAAGAAAATTTTCTACCACAACAAAAAAATTAATTTAATTATGAAATATACATAGATTGGAGCTGCCTATACCCAATCAGTATTCATATCCAAGAGACCTTGGGAACGAAAGGGAAAAGGAAGGGTATATGGAGTGATAGAAGAGGAGTGAATGATGGAGCAGCTAAAGTACATTATTTTTAATGCAATAATAATATAGGCCAACAAGCATTTCTCCTTTGCATTAGAGAATAGTGTCTGAAAATCCAAGGTCACCTTGTTTTAGGGAAAACTATCTTGTAGATTTTTAACGTAAGCTAATGTACTAATTTTGAAGATCAGTCTATGGAAGTAATGGAGAAAATATTATTTTGTACTTTAAAACCTAGAAGTTAATTTAACTAGCAATTCATAAAAAATCTAAAAATCTATTCAAACAATAGTAACATCTGCTACTGAAAGCAATTTTGAGAAAAAAATAACTGGGAAAATATATAGCAGATAAAAGCTTATCTTTTTAAAATCCTTATAAGCTATACTATGCTTGTGAAAAGATGCTTACTATCATCTGTAATAAAACATGCAAATTTTAAAAAAGATACCATTTCTCCTGAATGGTGCTTTAATTAACGAGATATAATTGATACATTTTAATTGGCACCCACTTTAATTGATGACACTATGAGGAAATAAGCACCTTCATATCTTTCTGGACCAGTGTGGGGATTTGCTTGACTTACCTGAAGGGCCATGTGCATAAAAGTTATAAATGTGCACACCCCGGGACCTAGCAATCCCCCCTCTAACAACGTATGCAGGGAAAAATAATTGGAAAAGTGCAAAGTTGTATAAAATGTTTCCCACAGTATTATTTACAGCATCCAAATAGCAACATCATCTAAAATGTCAATGGGGTAGGGCTAGGTTAAATAAATTAAGATATGGTAGTAAAATAGAAAGCCATTTTGCTATTAAATATTAATAAAGGCAATAAAAATCCTTTATTACCCCATGGAATATTCAGAAGATAATTTTAATTTAAAACCAAGAGGTTATAAAACATTATGTAAGTTTGATCTGATTTTTATGGAGGAGGGATGCACACAGACATACACACACGCAGACACATGGATAGAAAGAAATCTGGAAAGTTATGTTAACAAATGATTAAAAGTAGTCATGTTTGGGTGGTTGGTTGGTGGCACCTTTTCCTTCACAATTTATATTTCTCTGTGTTCTTTTTTTTAACCTTAGAATATATTACATTTTTATAAAAAATATGTTATTTATATGATTAAAGCTATCAGACACACATAAGTACATGTGATATGCCCAAATGTTAGAATGAACTGAATTACCTATTCACATTTGTTCTGTTTATTTCTGATCAGAAGAGAAAATAGAACACCTAAATATCTGCTTTAAGCATTCATTTTTTTAAAAAACTCAAATATTATTAATAATACATTTCCAGTTTTAAAGTTCATACAATTTAATTTTTCTGTGAGGGGCTCAAAATGAATAAAAATGAGGTTTGCTTTATATTTATTTTATATCTGTTTTAAAGCAGAAATCAATTCAAAACCAATTGGAAATGGAAACTCATAAAGAATGTGCTTATGAAATCTAGTCTTGTAAATTAATTCCCATTAATGTTATTGATGGTTATACAATGTAAACCTTTTGCACAATAACAACAAAAAATGTGTAAGTTCTCCTACATACAAACTTTGGTAGCAAAATGTCAGATTTCAAATTTGTATTAGATTTATTAAGCTCTCAGAATCTATATTTTAGGTCTGCTAAGTAACATTTCAGCAAGTTATTTGCCAAGCATCTTTGATTCTCTTTTAAAAAATTATTTTTATGAAATGGGTGGAGTGTAGTTGAACAAAGGATAACATTTTAAATTTTAAGCAATAGCAAGAAGTGGGAAAACAGCCATCATGAATGGCTCTCATCTCTGTTCTCACAAAGCCTCTAATTCTTTCTAATTAGTAAATACATGTGCTTCCAAGTGTGCATTTTTAATAACACATTGAGTGCCAGAGGTCAGTCATTATTTACATGAAAATGGGAACTGAGATGGCAACACAAAATCAGATGTTAATATCAAAAGGCAAAATGTTAATAAGAAAGGCTCCTGGAACAAAAGACATTATCCTAGTCCATTGAGTTCTTCTGATTATTCATTTTGTGTACTTATAAGCTGATTCAAATCACAAGTGAAATAGAAACCCATCAGGTGCTCTGATGAGCAATGGCTCTCAAGACCTGTTTTTTTTTTGTTTTTTTTTTGCATGGGCAGGCACCAGAAATTGAACCCAGGTCTCTGGCATGGCAGGTGAGAACTCTGCCAACTAAGCCACCGTGACCCGCCCAACACCTGGCATTTTTATCACTGGAGAGATGATGCTAGAGAAATCAAGGACTGAATAGGCATGACATGTGATCTACAAGTCCACTAAAAATGGACTAATCATAGATATGTAGTGCCAAGTACCATTTCTGAGTTAAAGAATCTATATATGTCGGTAATAAGTAGGAAGCAAAATCCATAGAATTCAATAAATATATAAATTGCAATTTTCACATGTACTTTCCTATGAAGTAATAGTTTTAATAAAATTAAAATTGTCCTGGAACTTCACCTTGAACAATTTATTGGTACTTTCACTGCTAAAGAAGACTAGGTATCAATTAATTAACTCACATACACTGCATGGAACATAGCCCAGCTTATAAAAAGTGCGAAATAAAGATTTTCTATTTTTAATATTAAGATGTTCTTTGTTAAGTATAGAATGCAATTTTGATTTTGAAAATTTAAAAATATGTATTTATGGAACTGAATAAAAATGTAAAGCATCACATAAAGCATTGCAAACTTAAAAGTGATTCACAGATCTCTTTCTGCTTCTTGGAGAGTCTGCCATTCCTATCTTCCCTCCAACTTACCCAGCAGACCATTAGGACTAACCTCGCCATGCCTCTGTCCCTGTTTCTACAGGTCATATAAAATCCCAGGACTCTCAGCCACCATGGCCCACCTGGATTTATAGTCCATGCTACCCTTAATCTGACCTCATCTCCCAACCCTTCAGATTCACCCTCCAGTTCCGCTATCCTGTTCTGGGTCCCAGAGGCTGGCATGTGTGGGCCATATCAACATTTCTTTTGTACTCTAGCTTCTGTTTGGATTCAGTCAGCGGGAAACACTGGCAGCAAATCTGAGAATGAACAAATTTGGTATATTTACTCCTCAGATTCTCTCCCTGAGAAATCACTGTGGATTAACTCTCTCTAGACAAAAATTTGTAGTTTGTGTCAGGCGACCTCTCCACAAAAGTCATTCTCACTGTCAGTCTCATTAACTACCCCCTCCTCTTGCCTCTTCAGGCAAACAGGAAGCAATGGTGCTCTGCCTTCACTCTCCCTTGAAATTTCCCTTTACCCTCCCCAGTTATCTGTAAGTGGTTCCTATGTTAGACTCCCCTCTGACCAATCTCAGATTGTGCAGTCTGAGTGTGCCATGTGTTTCTTAACCCGGACTAACGCACGCCCCAAATCCTAAAATTTATCCATTTTCCCCACCATAATCTATCATCTGAACCTAGAAAAATCCTGATATCTTCATCTTGTCAATTCTTCTTTCATCTTCTTGCTTGAACTGAAAGTAGGCTCTCCCTAGAGGATGCTGTGGCTCTTTCATTAAGTGGTTGCTCTTTAATCTGCATTTATGATATGATATGGCTCGGTATTTGTTGTTCTTGCCTCCACCCAAAATTTCCGACTTTAAATTATATGTATGACTAAACCACTATATTCTCCACCTTGTTTCTATCATCTACAGACTCCCCACACCTTATTACTGATTACCTGGCAAACTTCAACACTTTTTAAATCTACCTAATGCAGCTAGTTTGGCAAGGAAAAAGTTACAGAGCCATGATACCTTATCTCAACTTTAATGTGAGATCACCAGTATCATCTGAGTCCATTGTTCTTCACAGCAATTCCACTAGATTTCTCTGATTCATTACTTTTCTGACAAATATAAGCATTATCTTAAACACTGCTTCCCCTCCTCAACCTCCAATAATCCCATCCTCATTCTCACACTTAGAAAATAGAATTAACTCCTACAAACTCCCACTCTAACCTTAACCAACCCACGTACATCCAAATTTATTTTCTCTGCCTTTCCTCTTGCTACTATCAATCAGTGATTTTTAAAATCAATTACATCTTCTCCAAGAGAGCCTTTTGCAAATGCCTGGACCTGTTCTCATTTGTGAGGTGACTGGAGGTGGGGAAATATTGGTATTTAGAAGCCCGAGGCCAGAGGTAATCAACAGACTGCAATGTGGGACAATCATGCCCTTCAAAATAAGTTTTCCTGTATCCCTCACGAGTTTTGAATAATCTGTATCCCTTACAACTTTTGACTATTTTGAATGCCTATTTAAAATTATTTGTCTTTAGGACATGATTCTGCTTTGAAGAAAAGTTTACCTGATTTTAACGCACTCTGAGTTGACAGTGAAGTTCACTAAGAATCTATTATAGAGAGAAGATTTTACTTTGGTTTGTTCATAAATTTACCAAGAACTGTAGACAAGTTTTGAAAACTAAGTCACTAGCAATAACAAAGCTCATTTTATCCTAAGCACTTGAATACAATATAATACACCTCTGTCTGTCCATCCTCGCACCTGTTATGTTAACATGGATTCTCCTTGTCATCATTTAATGACTTCATAATCATTTAATGATTTCATCAGGTTGCCAGGTAAAGTCCAGCTCTAGAAATTAAACTAAGCAATTATTATTTTATCATAGGTTATCTGCTTTTGTTTCTCAGTTTGACATTTTGTTGATATTTTTTAAATTAATTGTAAAAATGTTATACTAAAGGGATTTTAATTTTTGGATAATAAAGGACAAGTTACTAAATACTTGATATGAAAAGAGGTATTGGGCCTGGTGACTATTAGAACCATCGTATTTGTTTACAGGCCATGCTCCTTTCAAAGCTCAAACTTGTACTCTGTAAAGTAGTTCCATTGCTTTTTCTTTCTCAACAATTGGCTTCATCTCTTCCTTGCACTTCATTTATTCAAAGATTGGCTGGATCATTCTCCAAAGAATATAAACACGCTTTAATTGATCCCATAAAAGGTAAAAGCTTTCCTTGATACTGTTTGCTTTCTAGCACATATTTCTGCTTTACTTTCAGCAAAACTCCTAAATAATAGCATATTAATCACTGTTTCTTAATCTTACACATTTTATCCCCTCTTGAACCTCTAGTTCATTTGAGTTGTTTTCTCTACTACTATGCCAAAATATTTCTTGTCAAGAACAGTAGCATATCCACACTGCTAACTCCACCGTTTTGTTTTTACTTTTCACCTTACTGGCTTATAACAAGATTTAACTCAATGAAATATTTTTTTTTTCTAGAAGCTCTTTTATGTTGGGAATCATTACTCAGATTTCTTGTCTTCTTCTAGTGACCTCATCCAATCTCATGACCTCAGTTTTCCTCTGTATACTGATGCCTTCTGGATTTACTCCTCCAGTCTGGACCATGTCCAGAACTAAAGATTTGCCTCTCCAACTTACTAGATATCTACTTTTGAAGGCTAACATGTTCCTCAAGCATGTTTCTAAATATGAACTTCTAATTCATTCTCCAAATCTTCTTTGTTTTTCATATCAAACACTGTCCAGTCCCTTCTTCCCATTTCAGGCCAAGAACCTGGGGGTCATCTTTGACCTCTTTCTCACTTCCCATATCCAGTCACTTAATGACAAACCTCATTAATTAAAAAGTTGCTAAATAGTTTTTTTCTCTCTAATTTTGTCCCTCTGTAGTCTATTTTTCACCCAGCAGACAGAAGGACCTTTCGAATGTGTTGTTCAGATCATTTTATTCCTCTGCTCAAATGTCCTAACCTGAACCATCTCTTTGAGGGAAAATTTCAAGTTGTTACAAAAGCCTAAATGAAATGGGCTGAGCCTACTTTCTGAACTTATCTATGTCCACTGCATTCCTTTACCCCAGTCTAGCCTAGTCCATGGAGCACCACTACACTGCTTGAATATCACCAGCAGGATTTTGTCTCAGGGTCTTTGCTCTTGTTTGTATCTCTCCTCCCTTCTATTCATGTGGCTTGTCCTTCATGCCTTTAGTATATCACTTTTATAGTGAGTCACTGACCAACCATCCTAGAAAAAAAATAGCAATCTTTACTTCTGCAGCAACCTTTTCTAGTTCCCTGATTTGACTTTCTTTTTTCCATAGTCCTCATCATCTTTTGACAGCATCTGTATTTACTTTATTTATTCATTAGCCCTTTCACCTTTTAGAGTGAAAGCTCTATTTGGATAGGGACTTCCCCTGACACATTCAATAAACACATGTTGATTAAATGAATGACAGAACAAAATTAACAAATTTTAAAGATTTTAGTCATTTTATCTTACAAATTAGCCAACTGTCATGGTCAGGTTGATGTGTCAACTTGGCCAGGTGGTGGTGCCCGGTTGTCTGCTCAGGCAAGTGCTGGCCTGTCTGCTGCTGTGAGGACATTTCATGGACTTAAATCATGACCACATTGGCTGCCCAACAAGGGGAGTGTCTTCCACAATGAGCGATGCTTAATCTAAACACCAGAGGCTTTTAAGGAGGATTCAGAAGAGACAATCACTCTTCCTGCTTCATCCAGCCAGCCTCTCTTGAGAGTTCACTGAGGACCTTCATTAGAGCTGCCAGCTTGTGGCCTGCCCTACAGACCTTGGACTCTGTATCCCCATGGTTATGTGACACACTTTTATAAATTTTATGTTTACAGATATCTCCTGCTGATTCTGTTTCTCCAGAGAACCCCAGCTAATACACCAGCCATTTCCCATTAGTTTCTGGCTCCCACACTGACAACAAATGGATTTTTAATTTGAAAACTATTTGTGAAATCAATCTCTCTACTGAGAACATTTCAGCAAAAGTTTCTTTAAGATTTTCTCAGGTTTCTAGTTTTTATACATGATAATCTTAGGCAAATCTAGATAGAAAATGCTTTCATCTAGATTCTTAAGTTTATTACAAACATGTGGGGGATGAGGGAAATGGTTAGGGACATGAGAGAAGATCCCTTGGTGACAAACCACCTCAGGTTGTGGCATGAAGGGCACAGGTGCTCAGCAAGGGAGTGGCTGCTCATGTTGATTATTTTCCGGCACTTTCCGTGGTTTGAATGGTAAGTGAATGAACTACATAAATTGCTAATAAATGGATTCCAAAAGCTTTGGAAATTCAGTGAACACATGGAAGAATGATCACGATAATTATAGATAATAGTCTGTTATACTATCGTGGAGGTATTTTGAAGCCTGAAAAATTGTAATGAATTTCTATTACCTACTTGCATATGACTTTGAGCAGGTTACTTAAATTATTCTAGCCTCCATTTCCTAATTTGTGCAATGGGGATAACAATAAACCTACCTCATGAGGTTTTTGTGAAGATGCAGTGATTTTCTATGTATAAAATATTTAGAACAATGGTTAGTATAAATAAGTGTATGTTTTAGCAATTTTTTTCACTTCTCTAATCTAGAATTCTTGACTTTATCTTAAATTCATTTTTAATATTTTGAAAGATTAAAAGTGATTTTTTAAATTGCTTTCATCTAAACACATTCTTTTTGAAATTTCTAGAACATTTTAATATGCTGAGGTACAATGAATATTTGGATTTTGTGAAAGACCATTTTGAACCCAGAAATTTTTAAAAATGCACAGCAGAAAACTAGCTTTACCTTATAAATTGTAGTCCTCAACAATATAATCAAAGACCAAACTTCTAAGCAGGCCATTGCTTTCTTTCATAGGCTGGTAGTTCATTGTAGTTAACTTTAAAAAATAGAAGTAAATCATTAGAAGAGTGCTTCACCATTATTATTTGAGAAATCCTATCCCAGGAGATTGGGTCTAACATTCACATTTTTTGATGAATGAACTCTCTTATGACATGAAGGGGCCAGGCTTAGATGGAACCTGGCAGTAAATACTGTTCCTGTCAGGCCCAAGTAGGCAGTGGTATTTCAGCATTTTTTTAAAATAATTAAGCTTCATCCTTACTGTAGGAAATGGATTTAATCAGCCATATGATTCACGTTACATGTCAAATGATCAAAAACTGAAACATTGTACACTAATGTCTTCTGATTTTGCAGATCTCGGTTATATGGCATAAAAATGACAAGAAGATAATCTATAACGAATGTCCTTCCTTTACCTTCTCATATGCTTCTTTTTTTGAACCAAATATCTCTACAAATTCTGACACAGGTGACTTGTAGCTGTGAAAATGTTCCCATGGGGGTTAAATAACAAATTAACACTAGTTTGGGTAAAGGTTTCCTAATTAGCTGATCAAGACTGTCAGGCTGTGAGAGGAAGCTCACCACCATGATATTCTTAACACTTGAGAAATTCCTCACTCATCATCCTTCCCTCCTCCCTGTTAATTCTGTCTGATTAGTTCAGAAGCCTTGAAATCAGTTTAGCTTTTGTAAGGAAGCACAGTTGCAGTCTTTCTTTTCTAAATATGTTTGCTGTCAGCAAGCCAAAAGTACGTTGCAAATCTTCTGTAAGCTTCATCTGAGGGGGACCGAGGTTTAT
Organism: Myrmecophaga tridactyla; assembly: GCA_004026745.1. Lineage (NCBI taxonomy): Eukaryota > Metazoa > Chordata > Mammalia > Pilosa > Myrmecophagidae > Myrmecophaga > Myrmecophaga tridactyla. The sequence goes on along the minus strand of PVIY010005392.1, from coordinate 13,853 downwards.
AATAAGAAGGCTATTTGCATATAAATTATGCCTAGAATATAAGCAGGAGTGGAGGCTGAGAAATGCTATTATTTAGAAAGAAAATAGAGGGCAATCTCTAATATAATACCATTTTTAAAAGTTTTATGGGATTGGATCATTTGTATTTCTTCTAACATGACCAGCTGCAAGTTGAGGGGGATATTTTGGCAATGTGCAAGACTCTCAGCCAAGAATTTGTATGACATTTAATTGGAGATCCACAGTTTTTGTGGAAGTATATTAAAAGGGATCTGTGAGATATTATCAAAAAATAAAATCCTTTGCTTGTTATCAGTAAAAAACAATTGACAGCATTATGGTACTATCTCTGAACATCTGGAACCTTACACACAATGAAGAACTAGGAAACTAGCAAGTAGGGCACTGACTTAACAAATATTGCCTTCACTTAAAAGAAATGCTCTTTTCACACATATTCCATTCATTATTGTAATGACTCTTGCAACATAGTGATATGCATGGTGATAGAAAATTTCTGACTATAAATTTGGTTTTAAATAATCAACAATAGTTTACCACCAAGGTAGTGTTTGAAATTAATTATGCACCTGATTTTAAAACAATATTTTGGGGCGGTGCAACGGTGGTACAGTGGCAGAATTCTCACCTCCTATGCTGGAGACCTGGGTTTGATTCCCAGAGCCTGCCCATGCAAAAAACAAACAAACAAACAAAAAACAATATTTTGTGAATAATTGTTGTTTAAAGAGAATATCTATCATGCTTTCAGAAGCCAACATTCCTACAAATGTCACCACGTAAACCCTATGAGACAGTATCCCCTGATGAATTTAAACAATCCTTTCTGTCCTCCTGTCCTCATGTTACAAATGCAAGACTTTACTACCGGATGCGACAGAATAACCAGTTGAGCAATTCATTTCTAGTCAAAATAAAATTTTAAAAAAGAACGAAGAAAACATCAGCATATGAAGATATCCTACTAGTGAGATAACACCATGGCTAATTTTTTTATGCTACTTTGCATATCTGTTTTTAAAACTTCTTCTTATGAAAAAATATTATGTATATAGAAGTAGAAGATAGTCTAAACCAAAAAAAACCTTGTACCATCATCAAACATTAACAATTCTCAACTATTGACCCATTTGTTTATACCTATACTCACTCCCTTCCAGATATTTTTATCTGTATAATCTTCCAACTCTTCCTTTAGAAAAATTGAAAGCCTACTAGAAAGTTGCAAGAAATATTATAACATGTATCCATAGCCCATTACCTAGAGTCACCAGTTGTTAACATTTTGCCAATTGTGCTTATTTCTCCTCTTTCTTTTTTTTTAAAAAAATTTAATTGTATAGTATAACATATGTACAGAGCAAAGAAATAAAAAAGCAAAAAGTTTACAAAGCACTCTTCAACAAGCAGTTACAGGACAGATCCCAGAGTTTGTCATGGGCTACCATACGATCCTCTCAGACTTTTCCTTCTAGCTACTCCAGAATACAGGAGGCTAAAAGGCTTAATTTTTTTTTTTATCACCACAATCGACTTTTCTTCGTTCTTTCTTGTGAAAAAAATAACATATACAAAAAAGCAATAAATTTCAAAGCGCAGCACCAAGATTAGTTGTAGAACAGATTTCAGAGTTTGACATGGGTTACAATTCCACGATTTTAGGTTTTTACTTCTAGCTGCTCTAAGATACTAGAGACTAAAAGAGATATCAATTTAGTGATTCAGGAATCATATGCATTTGTTAAATCCTATCTTTTCTGTATAACTCCATCATCACCTTTGATCTTTCTATCTCTCTCTTTAAGGGTGTTTGGGCTATGGCCATTCTTTTTTATGTTGGAAGGGGCTGTCAGTAATGTGAGGTAGGTACATGGAACTATCTATTGTTCTGGAGAGGCTGGGCCCTGAAGGTTTCAGGACTTATCTGGTCCATGGACCCCTCTGGAGGTTGTGATATCTGGAAAGTTACACTCATGCCTGGAACCAACATCATGGTTAAGTTTTAAAAACCTCATTTAGCCTGAAGTCACGAGTGTTTGTTCTTTATTTGTTTCTTTTTGTTCTCTCTTTTCTCTTCACTCCAATATCAAACTGACTCTTACATATTTAAAACCCAGTATGATGGCTACTTTGTTTTAGTTTCATGGAGAAACTTTATATGGGCTGCAAGGTATCCAACTGCAAAGCACTGCGAGTGACCGAAAGACAAACATTTATATTCTGTCTTAATATAAAAGGAAGCTTTTGAAGACAGATATTCGCTTAGAAGCCTATTTCCTAAGGAGCCAGTTTTTCCAGTGAACACCTTCCATTCCACACCTACAAGCTCATTAACTCCAAAAGGACAACTGTGGGTTTCTCACCCCTGAGTTTAGTTCATGAGCCTGAGTATGGTAACCATCCATTGTGACAAAAGATTGTGTGCAGGTTTAGGGCTGTATATGTAATCAGATTAAATCAACTGATGATATCAGATCAACACATGAGAGAAGGTGATATGGATAGTTACAGGATTCTCTTCTAAATAAGGATCAGTTAATTTAATTATATTAGTAATTGTTGAATTTGTGGATTGCACATTTACTCTCATTGAGGAGAACATGTTAGGGTTAGAGAGGACAGAATTAGACCATAAAATCTGTGAGTTATAACTAATAGCACTTGCCTCCCCTTAGTATAATTTAAATATTCTAGAGATATATATCCCCTGTTCTAATTCTCTTTTCTTGATAGAACATCCTCACTTAAATGCAATACAGCAACTCTTTATTGAATACATACATTAAACAAAGCACTAAAGTAAATACTCAAATAAAAACATATAATGTTATAATATTACCTTCAGCCTAATCTATTTTGTTTATTATGACCTACTCAACCTTTAATTATCTGATTTATAGTTAATTTTGGAGTACCCTAATCTTTCCCGTACTAAATTCTGTTCTCCCTTCATAAGAAAATAAAGTTGAATTATTTTAAATAACAAAACTGTTCTTCACCTCTTCACTAAAGCTCTTACTCCCTCTGTAAGCCAGGCTAACATATTCTTCAGATTCTTTCTCCTACAATCAACACTTCTACTACTATTAGTGAGTTTGATCCTGACAAAAAAAGTTATATTGGTTTCCACAGAGTTAAAATGAAATGTTTAATGCATGTATGATTTTTTTTTCATACCAGTTCTTACTATAATGGATTTCTTGGATTAACTAAGCAATTGGACATCCCAATAACCTAGGGTAAAGCACGCTTCACATTTTACCCTGAGTTACTTGATGTGGTTGTACATGTTGGTCTGTTGGCCTGAAACCGTCAGCCTTTTTCTTTCCCTGCCACTTACCTCACTACTTGCCCACTACCCTTTCTTCCTTTCCCATCTTATACTTGGCTAATTGATATTTATTTTTTGAGAACCACCTAAGTAAGAAATCTGTGTTACCTTGCTAAACATGTGTGTGTGTGCGCGTGTTTGTGCGTGTGTGTGTGTGTTGTATTGCATGCAGAGAAAATAATGTTCAGGGATTTCTTTCTTTAAAAATTAAACTTTATTCTATTAGTTCAAATTATTAAACTCAAAGCTTATGGTATTCCTAAATTTGTCTTACTCTTCTATTTATAAAACTAGTAACTTTTGACAATTACTTTAAGTGGCTTTTTGATTAATATTTATTCCAAAGTACAAACTTAGATAAATTTGCTAAAATTTTAAACTGCATTTACATATTTAATATGTTAGGTTTTCTCATGAAGTACTCTGATAAATCTTCTAAGCACTTAAATAATACTTGTAAAACTAATAAATTAAACATGACTATTTTTACTATCAAATTCTATTAAATGTGCCAGTAAAGTTCATAACCTGAGTGAAATTTTGAATTATAATAATAGTTACTCATTATATTGGCGTAAAATATTTTAAGATGAAATGTTATTCAACTAAGCCAAATTCCTTCAAGCATTACAAATGCTAATAATATTTAATATGCATAACAGTTTTTATGAATTTCATTTATTTCATTATTTCCATACCAACTTTTAAAGCCTCCTATGAATTAAAGCTCAGCCACCCACTGTTTTAGTATGCTAAAGATGCTGGAATGCAACATACCAGAAATGGAATGGCTTTTAAAAAGGGTAGTAAGTTACCAGTTTACAGTTCTAAGGCCATAGAAATGTCTAAACTAAGGTATCCAGAAAAAGATACCTTAACTCCATAGAAAGGACTTGATGAAGTTCAGAGTTTCTCTCTTAGCTGGGAGGGCACATGGCAACAGTCCTGGGTAAAATAATGCCCCTATGCACCCCAAAGGTGTCCACACCCTAATCTCTAGATTCATCTGTAAATGTTTACCTTACTGGCAAAGTGATTTTGCATATGTGATTGAGGGTTTGGAATTTAAGATGGAGACATCTTCCTAGATTATCTGGGTTAGGACAATCTAGTCATATAAATCCTTAAAAGCAAGAACGTTTCTTGGCTGGGTTGGAGAATGTCCCAACATCAGAAGGATCAACCCTCTCCTTCTGACTTTGAAAATGAGAAAAGGAGAACCCGAGTCAAGGAAACAGATAACCTCTAGAAGATGGGAACTCTCTTCAGCTGACAACCAGAAATTTAATTAGAAAAACTCTGAATTCTTCCAACCACCTGAATAAGCAAGTACACGGTTCTTCCCAGGAGTTTCCAGAGAGTAATGCAACCTTGCTAGTCCTGCTTTGAGCCTGGTGAGAACTAACACAAGTTCCAAGCAAATTGTGATGAAAATATCTGTTAGTTCAGTTTGTATAAGAGCCAGAACTTTAAGCAAGTTTGTGAAAACTGAAGCAGCAAATACTTGGCAGTTTTTTGCAATTCAAACTGCCATGTTTTCCATCAAGTCTACATCAATAGGAGCCTTCAAGTCTACAGTTTCCAAAAGGTATAATTTAGTATTCCACACTGATAATTCAAGTCATGGTCCACCTAATACTCAAACCTCCTGTTGTTATACTTCTCGATTGCATTCAACTAACATTTATTTCTCTAGTCTAGGACAGATTAATATTCTTCTCATAATTCTTATATATTTTTAAATGGAAGCTGATTTGATTCTGCAACTCACTAGCAGTTCTGGTATCACAATTTGTGAAATCATTGTAATAACAGTCAAGAAGTCTTCTCTGATGAACAACTGCTACTTTTGTCTACATTTTACTTTTACATATAATGACTATAGAATATGGTTACCATTTTTGCTTCAGACAGAATTTTCCCATTTAAAGCAATCACATGTGAGAAACAAATTTTCTATTTGCCTTTATTTTTACCATTTCTAAAGCTTTCGATTTCTCTGTTTAGATTAAAATTTCTTTCTGGTCTCATATTTCTACTGCCTGAAATGTTCCCTTAGCATTTCCAGTACTGCAGATTATTAGCAATGATTTCAGATTAATCTATCTATCAATCTATTTTTTTATGTCTGAAAATATATCCTGATTTCATATTTGAAATGTATTTTCACTGTAGATAGAATTCAGGATTGGTAATAGTTTTGGACTGTTTTACTATTCAGTACTTTAAAAATGCGGCTTCCCTGTCTTTTAATTTACATAATTTCTGATGTCATTAGAAATCAAGATGTAAATTCTTATCTTGATTTATTTTGAACTTGAGTCCTTTTTCTCTCAATCTCTTTAATTTTTAAAAAATATTTTGCTTTATGGCACCTTGTCTATGGTATGTCTAACTTTTTTGTTTGCTTTGCTTTTAAAAAACACAACATGTTTGGTAATCTCTGAAATTTTTGACTATAGTCTAATGTCTTCCATTATTAATTATTTGCTTAGTCAAGTTAAATTTCATGAAATCTGTGTTTTTAATGGCATAATTTAATTTGACAGTCTATGAGAACATCACTAAAAATGATGTATATGTAAATATGCACTCTGATTAAGAATAATCACAAAATTGCTATCATAATGATTCATGCATATTTCTCAAAAATTGATTACAGCCCTCATACATAAAGGCAAGGTAAGACATCCAATTTGGAAATCTTTATGTCCAAACCCATTAATTATTTTGTCAGACATTTTTACCAATTATGAGCCAAGAGCTAAGGTAAGAAATGGGAATTTAAAAACAAAAATGAAATAAAAGATTCTACAGATCCTCTGCTCTCAAGGAATTTAGAGTTTATAATATTATCTGCTTTTATATCCATTTTTTATCATACTCCTTTTTATATCAATTCTGTCCTTTCTGAATTCTGAACTTGTCCAATTTTATCCATAGAGTAGTTTTAGAATTAGTAATTCATAGATTGATTCCAGGATAGTATTTGAAGGCGTTCTCAATATTTATGTCACATCACTTTTTAAACAATACATTTTTTTTTTTTTTTGCATGGACAGGCACTGAGAATTGAACCCAGGTCTCTGGCATGGCAGATGAGATCTCTGTCACTGAGTCACTGTCGTACCACTTTATCGCATCACTTTTTAAAAAGCACTTTTATTGACAAATCTTCAGACACATGCATTCCATATGTGGCATACTGTCAGTGGCTGTACACAACACATCATATAGTTGTGTATTCATCACCATGATTATTTTTTAGAACCTTGTTGCATCACTTTTCAATTGTTCTCTTAATCAGATGTGTTATTCTGAATTAGCAAAAGCAAAATGCCAAGTTTGAATGAGAGCAGTGGATCTATCAAAAAATCACAATTTATCTTTTATATAAATAGATCATTTTCAACTCTTTTAAGGTATTGGACCCTTTTGGTCAGGTTAACACAATTAATAGAGAAGGCATTATATAGATATTTTATGACCCCATAAAACTTAGTTCATTTGATCCAAGTTCTAGAGTAATTGAACAGAATAAGACAAAAATTAAAGAACCCTGCCTATCCTGCCGTGTGTCAATCACTGCATTGAACACCTGTCCTATATTATTGCTTCTATATGTTGATGCTCATGCATTTCACCTGGACATCTTGAGAAAATGAAGATTCTGACTCAGTAAGCCTGAAGTGGAACCAGAAATACTGTGTCTCCAATGGGCTCTCTGGTGGTGCTGATGTTGCTGATCCCTGGACCTCACTTTGAGAGGCAAAGTTACTTTTCAGGTTCTATTTCCTGTACTTTGCTCTTTAGCTGAAGTCACCTTTTGTCCATAATAGCCACAATTTAGGAATTCTCAGGGAAACTAATTATTTCAAATATTTTCCCTTTCCTCAAAAGTGTATTTTTTCATGTATTATAAGCTCAGAAACAAAGCAGCAATTCCAAATAGGTTGTTCTATAATCATAACTGAATTCTCAGCTGCCAATGTATTTTACTTCCAAGATTTTGAAAACAGGTATAGTTATTGATGATACAAAATAAACTGAAAAGAGTAAAACTAGAAAAACCTTCCAACTCAGCATTTGCTGTGCCTTCTTTCACAACCAATGTCAAGCTTACACTTTAAGGTTTGTCTTGTATGGTTTACATATTAAAACACAGTTTAGGCATGACTTCAAGAGGCTTAGAAGTCATACAGTCAGTATAATTAGAATTAATATTAATGGAGACATATGATATTTTCAGTCAGTTGGAAATAAAGTTTCACGATTACTAGATCAACCATTTTTTAGTAGCATTAAACATTAAGTTTGTGTATTTTACTGCCAGGGCTAAATTAATGTTCAGTTATGTTCATAGTAGGAAGCAGGTTAGGCACTGGGACAAGAATTCCTGAATTCAAATTTTGACCTTATATTTACTAGCCATTTTATCTTGAGCAAGTTATTTAGCCTTTCTGTGCCTCCATTTCCTCCTTTGTAAAATGAGGACAATTATAGTGCTACCTCATAGAGTTGTGGTGAAAATTAAATGACATATTAAATTTTAAGGCATTGGAACAGTCTCAAGAAATATAATAATTAGCCATGAGATGGTGGCCATGGTGGTGGTTATACAGACTTAGAGAATTGTAAGCTCTAAAAAAATTATTTTTAGCAATTAATAGTGTTTTCCAACAAAATGTTAAGGACATATTCCATAATAAAAAAACAGATCAGATGGTGCATATTTCTGTTTGGGGCAGTAACGCTGTCAGAGTCTACCTCATTGCCAAGTCCTCAGTAGCTGTCCAAGTGTCTCCAGTGAAAATAATATTGGCAATCTTTAATCCCTAGTACACATTGGCTGTTTAAACAGGTGCTCTGTATTTTGAGAAGACTTCAAGAGTTATAGAAGCAGAGCATCAAATGAACGTTGGTTATGTTAGTAGAATAACTTCATATAATTATGACAATTTAGACACTACTGTGCAATATTTCTGATTTTCTTTATCTGAATTTAAGAGTTTTTTGAAATTCATCACCACATTTTTGGCATTTATGATCATACAAGCATTTCTCTTGACTCTTCAACCCCTGCAGCATTCCATGTTTACAAACTGCGAAAGACAAAACCCACAAATATCTCAACCAGCGGACCCATTTCTTCCAAATAGACCAGGAGAGTCAACTATATGCATATCAGAAGAAGCAATTCCCTGAACCTCTCTCTTTCTCTTTTTTGAAGACTTGGGTTCACATTTCTTTATGGTTGGAAAGACTGAGGTTAATAAACAATAATGATTAACTGAAAAAACCAAACAAATAACTCTTGCTGGGCATGTGAACACCCTCCCGCCTCACACACACAGTGACTACAGCAACAGAGGAAAACAAGGTTATATTTTTCCAGATAATAAAACAATCAGAAAAAAATTTTTCATAAATAAATGTGATACATCATTCCACATCAGAATACATGGTTGTGTATGTGTGGGGTCAAATTAAATAAGTAAATAAACAAACAACAGTCTGATATCTAACCATTAAGGAAAAAAAAAAGATTAGAATTGCTTGATTTTCAACCTCTTAAACACACAAACACAAATACAAAACAATGATGCTGACTAACAGAAAGTGTTCTTTTCATAAAGAACAATTAAAAGAAATAGTACATTAGTAACTACATGAGAACAGATACTCAGTTTCTTATTTTTCTTTGAATGAAGGACAGATTTACTTAAAGTAAATAGAAATCTATTGATTTTTTGAAATGCTATACATTTCAAGGCTGACATTTGAACAGAAACCCAAGGTTTAATTGTGTTCTTAAACCAAAATCTACTTCTTTCATGGAAACAAAACACAGTCTGTGAGGAAATGAACTAACAAAAAATATTTCTAATGGTAGGATGAAGAGAAAGATACTGTAGGGATCCAAATTTTCATTATTTTATTTATTTTCTTTTTAATTTATCTTTCTAGGAACAAACCTCACAGGTTTATCAACTTCATTTGGAACATCAAGATGTTATCTCAACTGCTCTAATATCAATAGGATCTCAATGAAACATTTACATACTTTAGTACTGAATGTTGACAACAGTGAATGACATTCATTTTAGGTTTGTTCTGCTCAGTGGCCTGTGTTCAACACTTATACCAGAGGGAGGACGCAAATCCTAAATCAACCCATGAGCTCTGTAATGTACATTATTTTACTGAAAACAATCATACTTTTGTTTGTTTATTTAATTTACAGTGAATAATATGCATGAGACAAATTAGAAAACAAAAACCATATTCTGTTAATTAACTTGGGTAATGTGTATATACATACATACATACATACACATACCCATAGAGCCATTTCAAATCAGACGTAACTTTCATTCATTAAAAAAAATATTTATTGAGCATCTGCTATATTCCAGGCAGTGTTCTGGGTACTAGCTATGCAACAGTGAGCAAAATACCTAACACTCCTGTCATCACAGAACTTACCTTCAAGAAGGAAGATACAGAGTGGTGTGGTGATTAAATATGTTCTAATCCAAGGGCCTAGGATTTGGGAAAGACTTGTTTAAAATCAATATATGGCCACTGTGAAGCTGGATGACCTTTGACAAATTATTCAATCCCTTAAAGTCACACATTATATCTTTACAATTGGGATAATAGTACTGTTTTAGGTGCATTTTAAGGGCATGATTAGGGAAGATTCCATTTAATTTGCCAAGGTTTCTTTTAATTAATGGATTTCTTTTGTTAATTGGAACTTTAAGAGATATTAGAAAGTGAAGAAGTGGATCAGTAAGAAGGATTTTTTATCACTAACTTTTTTTTCCTATCAAAGCTAACTGGAGATCATAAATATAACCACCGTCCCCTGTTTACTTGTTTTCTGATAATGAAGCCTTTTTTCCTTACCAGTTTCAGTTACTGAGCCTAGATTCCAGGCCCCATGTTTAAAGAGGAGTAGACAAAGATGTTTCCATGGACACAATCTGGACGACACTCTCCCCTTTGGGATAACCTACCTCCCTTCTTTATGCCTAAAATGACTGGCTGTGATGGCAACTAATTACAACTTTTCCATTCTCATTTGCATCACTAAAGGACCATCAGAGATATCACAACCCGGCAAGCATGAAAGAATTTCACATGGCATAATGTAGGAAAGGAAGACAAAGGGACATTGTATTCTTTCATCCTATTTCCTTGTTATAACTGACTTAAATTACCTCATGGGAATGGAATGGTTTAAGCTTGACTCTATCAGGCTCTCCTTTTGACAATTTATCAATGTGAAGTGTTCATAGATGACAAAGCATTGTCACATGGAAAAGGTCTGAATCAACCTCCCCCACCCCAACACGACCACTAGAGGCCAAGAGAGCTATGGCTCTCTTTTCTCATTCTCTTTCTCTCTTTCTGTATATGAATATAGATACACACACAAACGTATACACACACATATCTATTCATATGTGCATACACATATACACAAAAACATATATCACAGGTTTGGAACATGTATGAATGAGAAGACATCATATGGGAAAAACTCAGCAATTGCAAGTTATTACTGCACGTGTTTTCTTGTTCTTGTTCTTAAAAGTGAGATAAGCATATGTGTGTGTGTGTATGTGGCTGCGTAAGGTTATTTTTGAGTCTTTGGGCTTACTGTGAGAACATAATGTGGTAACAATGAAAGAGTTTTGCAAATGTAAAGTTAACTATAAATAAAAGAGAGTTTAATTGTTATAAAAAAGTTTTGGAGTCATAATTGCATTGTGTGTCTCATAGATACAGTTAACAAAGCAGAGCCTGTGACAAAAAACAATGTTAAGTCTAACATAATATTTCCATCATCATTATCACCATTGTTTGCACCACCATAATTAATGAATACATATGTGAACTGTCCTTCTTTTTCATTCATTTTAATTTTTATTGAAAAAATTCCCTCCTTTGAATAGTGCATACAAAAATAAATAGTATACTTCCTTTAAAGCTATAACCATTTTCATAATTTTTCAGACTCATGGATCACTTCCTATTTTTCATGTCACATACCTGCATTTTTTCTGAACACCCTCAGTTTCCTTTATTCAAATTTTCCAAGTTAGGAAAAGAATTCTGAATCCACCAAATTAAATGGTCTTCAGTATATAGAATTTAAAATGGCACTTATATACTGCTGAGATTTAATGTTTAAAATTTGACTATTTCAAAAATATTATAATGTTTAAAATTTAATTATTTTTAAAAATATTATAATCACTCCATGATAACAGGCATTGCATATTTGCTAAAATCAGTGTGCAGTTCTCTGACTTTATGCTTGTTGTGGAGTTTAGTACGTTTTTATAGTTCACCAGAAAGGATGTCAGGCTGAAAGGGACAACTTCGTTCTATATTATCTTTGGAAACAATGTAAATAAATATTCACTGCACTTTTTTATTCTAAGTCTTAAGAGATTATTTTCATCTGAGAAGCCTTGAATAACTGTTGAATTAATTGCCACTAACTCCTTATATGTCTCATTGAGGTATGGTTAAGAATGAGGAGGGGGAAAAATGTAACACTAAAATTTATTTCATCATTTTATATGAAAATGACTTGAAGTACTTTCTATCATATTTCTCTTACAAATTTTAGAGAAATAAAATTCTCTACAGATAGTCTGCAGTTAACTCACCAAAATAACATCTTTAAGTGAAAATTTAAAACAGTTGCTAAAAAAGTCCTAGTAACTATTTTCACTCAAAGTCTTCCTCAACGAGATTTCCCTCGTCTTACTGAAAGTTTTACAGATGTCAACCCACTAAAGATTTGTCATAACTTCACCTACCACTTCCTAAAAGTCATGCCATGCTGGTACTGCAAATATTCTATATATAAAAACATAGATTAATCCAAAAGAAGTTTTCAAAGGCAACTTTCTTGTTGTTTAAAATTATTATGGTGAAAGATTGAGAGATGAATAATCCAAAGGAGATAATTTCATAGCATTTGTATTATACTGTATGAAAAGAATAAGATTTAGACTTCAAAAACTTCTTTTGTAGACAAGAAAAAACATTCATTCTGGGCATATGTCACAAAAAAGGAGTCAGCCAATTTATAAAGTCACCACTAACTCATACCATCCATTTCTGATGAATTATATTTTTACAAGTGGCATTCACGCCATATGCACACTGGATTTTCTATATACAAACCAAGTTATTTGATCCACAAGCCAACAAGTGATCATTCCAAACCATAATTTCATGCATAAACAGATTTGCTACAATCCAGAAGTTAGTCACACTCAAATGAATTCATTAGCTAACCAACATATTTGTGATAAAACTCCAATCTGTTAGGAACCCAAAATTGTCTGGAATTGGATTTTGTTGTTGTTAGAACCATACGGCAATCCCTTTTTTTCAAGACGCACATTTGGAAGGTCCCTTGCTGTGGGTTTTTATTTGATAATTCTGATTTTTTTTTTAATTTCTTTCCAAGCTTTCATTTGGCTGTACATTTGAAATCAGTACAATTGAAGAATGCTCAAACAAAATGAATTAAGCTATTGTCAAATATTTGTTAGTAGTCAAGAAATTACAAATATTTAGGAACTGCACTAATGAAAAGATATTTACTATATGTATTACCATATGCCCTAACAGTAGAGCATACTGTTATTCACTGGGAGGATATAGATATGAAAGAAATATTTACGTCCAAGAATTCTCTATTATAGGAGCTTCCATATAGGTAGAAAAATGAGATGATGATTCAATTAAATGAGTTAAACAGGAAAAAATAAAATTACATGTAGTAGAATAATCAAATATATGAAAGTTATTTCTATAGGATAATTACTGTGAGCTGATGAGTTTTGGCAAAGAGCACTTAGAGAAAGAGGGAATGGAGTTGAATTCTTAGAAAAGATATTGGTTGCCTCAATATAGATGGCAGAGGAAAGATGGTAACCAAAGCTATGAGGACAATTTTTTTTTTTTTTTTTTTTTTTTTTAGGACTTGGAAGGAATAAGAGAAGATGAGAATGGTTAGCTGGAGAAGTAAGTGTCCATTGGAAAAAGCAGAAGTTAGGGCTGTATTCTTAGATTCAGGTCAGATTTTAGAATGCCTTAAAAGGGACAAAAGTGTTAGACATTTTACAGTAGACAAATCAGAAAGAGTGGAAATTTAAAAATAGGTTTTCTTTTAAATGAATTAATCTACTAGTAATGTTTATATGCATTGGGTTACCATGAAAGCATTTTAATTTAAAATACTGAAAGTTGTAAAACAGAAGAAAACTGGTATTAAAAAAATAGCCAAGATACATAGTGTTATGAATAGTTCTTTGTTAAATGAAAACAAGAACAATCATATGTAAAAAAAAAAAAAAAAGCCCAAATGTGATTTATTGGATACACTATTTGAAAGAGGGGATGGGTAATAGATGACCAAGTTAGTGATTAAAATAATGGTTTGAAAAGAATGGAGTTGTATTATAGA
>PVIY010005391.1:0-94905 GCA_004026745.1 Myrmecophaga tridactyla | reverse complement strand
CCTCCATCTCCAAAGGCCTGGGCTGAGCTGCTAGTGCTGAGATGAGGAATGCCAAGCTGCTTAGCTGTGCTAAGCTGCATTCTCTCATTTAAGCACCAGCCAATTAAGCCAAACGTCACTCATTGCAGCAGACACGCCTCCTAGCTGACTGCAGATGTAATTGGCAACAGATGAGGTTCACGTACTGTTGGCTTATGTCTGCAGCAACAAGACTAGGTATGCTCACCTGGCCAAGTTGACAACTGAATCTAACTAACACAGCCCCTTAATAAATTCCCAGACTTGAGACAGTTTACAGACACAGAGCCCCTCAAGTGAGGGCTGAACCAGGTATACTTGGGGTAGGATGCCATTATACTGTCCAAAATTTTCACTATTAACCTTTCTTCCAGCCTTCCCCAAGGAGACCTTTGGCTTTTTACCAGGGTGGCTGTGCACTGAGTAAAACAAAATGATCAGATATTTCAGGGATCATTAGAAACTGGCTCATAAGTGACACTAATCTCAAGAGACCCAAAATGTCACTGTGGTCCACCAGTCAGAGTAGGAGCTTATGGAGGTCAGGTGAACATCTCAAAGTTAGTCCAATGGGTTCCAGAATCACTAGGGGCCATTCGTCAGTTCCAGAATGGATAATTGGAATCAACATACTTAGAAACTGGCAGAATCCCCACATTGGTTCTCTGACTCATGGAGTGAGAGCTATTATGTATGAAAGACTAAGTGGAAACCACTAGAATTGCCCTACCAAGCAAAATAGTGAATCAAAAGCAATACCATATTCTTGGAGGGATTTCATAGATTAGTGCAACTTTTAAGGACTTAAATGATGCAGGAGTGGTGATTCCCATTACATCTCTATTCAACTCTCCCATTTGGCCTGTATAGAAAACAGATGGGTCTTGGAGGATGACAGTGGATTATCATAAACTTAACAAGATGATAACTCCAATTGCAGCTTCTGTTCCAGTAGTGATATCATTGCTTGAGCAAATCAACACATCACCTGGTAACTGGTATGCAGTTAGTGATCTGACAAATACTTTTTTCTCAATAGCTCTTAGTAACGGCCACCAGAAAAAGTTTGCATTCTGCTGACAAGGCCAGCAGTGTACCTTTACTTTTAAGCCTCAGGGGTATATCAACTCTCAAGCCCTATGTCACAATCTTGTCCATAGGGACTTTGATCAGTTCTCCCTCCCACAATACATCATACTGTCCATTATATTGATGATATAATATTGATTGGACCTAGGGGGAAAGAAGAAGCAATTCCTCTAGGCTTATTGGTGAGGGATTTGTGGGTCTGGGGATGGGAGATGAATCCAATAAAAATACAGAGCCCTTTCATATCAGTGAAATTTGTAGGTATCCAACGGTATGGGGCATGTTGAGATATCCCTTCTAAGGCAAAGGATAAGCTTTTGTACCTGGCCCCTCCTATGACCAAAATAGAGACATATTGCCTAGTTGGTCTTTTTGGAGTTTGGAGACAAGCTGTTCTTCATTTGGGTATGCTACTCTGGTCCATTTACTGAGTGAAGAGAAAAGCTGCTCGTTTTGAGTGGGGACCAGAACAAGAGAGATTCTGTGACAGATCCAGGCTGCTGTGCCAGCTCCTCTGCCACTTAGTCCATATGGTGCAACAGATATAATGGTGCTGGAAGTGTCAGTGGCAAATAGGGATTCTGTGTGGAGTCTTTGACAGGCCCCTATATGAGAATCACATTGCAGACCCTTAGGATTTTGGCACAAATCCTTACCATAATCTTCAGATAACTACTGTCTTTTCAGAAACAGTTTTACCCTGCTTTGGCCCTTAGTAGAGACTGAACATTTAAGCATGGGCCACGAAGTTATCATGAGAACTGAGTTGCCTATCATGAGCTGGGTGTTGTCTGACCCACCAAGTCATAAAGTTGGGCCTTCAAAGCAACACTCCATCATAAAAGGAAAAAGGCATATTAGAGAGATGATTTGGGCAGGCTCTGAAGGCACAAGTAGGTTACATGAACTTCCATGAGCCCCATTTCTGGCACCTTACCTCTATTTCTCAGCTCAGAGCTATGGCCAGTTAATTATTGAGAGAACTCAGGCCTCTTTTATAGATGGTTCTGCATGACATTCAGGAACAACTCAGAAGTGGACAGCTGCAGTACTACAACCCATTTCTGGGTTGTCCTTAAAGGACAGAGGTGAAGAGAATCTCCTGTTGGCTGGAATTTCAAGTAGTGCACCTTGTTGTTCATTTCGTCTGGAAGGAGAACTGTCCAGAAGTGCATTTTTATACTGTCACATGGGCTGTTGGTAGTGGTTTGGCTGGATGGTCAGGGAATTGGAAGAAGCCTGATTGACGTATTGGAGACAAAGTGATCTGGGGAAGAGATATGTGTATAGACCTTTCTGCGTGGGCAAAGAACTTAAAGAAATTTGTGTCCCATGTGAATGCTCATCAGAGGGTGACTTCAGCAGAGGAAGGTTTTAATAGTCATGTGGATAAGATGACCCATACCATGGAAACAAGTCATCTTCTTTCCTCAACCACTCTTGCCATTGTCCAATGGGCTCATGCACAATGTGGGCAGGGATGGAGGTTATTCATGGGCTTAGCAGCATAGACTTACACTCACCAAAGCCTACCTGGCTATGGTCACTGCTGAATGCCCAATCTGCAAGCAAAACAGACCCACACTCTGTTTCTGATATGTCACCTTTCCCCAAGGAGATCAGCCTGCTACCTGTGTTATTACATGGGACCACTTCCATCATGAAAGGGGCAGTGATTTATTCTAACTTGAATAGACACATACTCCAGGTGTGGGTTTGCATTCCCTGCATGCAATGTTTCTGTAAAAGTTATCGTATGTGGACTTACAGAATGCCTTATCCAACATCATGGTATTCCACACAGTATTGCTTTTGATCAATAAATGCTTTTCACAGCAATGAAGTGCATTAATGGGCACATGCTCATTGAATTATCTGGTCTTACTATGCTCTCCATCATCCAGATGGTTGTTAGAACAGTATAATGGCCTTTTGAAAACCCAATTGCACTGCCAACTAGATGGCAATACCTTGTAAGGCTAGGTCAGTGTTATCCAAGAGGCTGTATATGTTCTGAATCAGCATCCACTTTATCGTCCTTTTTCTCCCATAGCCAGGATTCATGGATCCAGGACTCAAGGGGTGGAAATGGTCATGGCACCACTCACTGTCATCTTGTAGTGATCCTTTAGAAATAGTTTTGCTTTCTATCAAATATTAAGCTTTGCTAGTCTACAGGTCTTAGTTCCAAAAGGAGGTGTGTTCCTTCTAGGAAACACAGCAATGAGTCCATTGAACTGGAAATTAAGAATGCCACCAGGTCACTTTGGGCTTCTCACACCACTGAATCCACAGGCGTTAAAGGAGATTACTGTTTTGTTTGGGGTGATTCATCCTTACAATCAAGAAGAAATACACAATGGAGGTTGTGCTGGTTTGAAAGGATGTATGTCCCCTAGAAAAGCCATGTTTTAATCTAAATCCCATTTCATAAAGGCAGAATAATCCCTATTCAATAATGTATGTTTGAAACTGTAATCAGGTCATCTCCCTGGATGATGTGATTTAGTCAAGAGTGGTTGTTAAGATGGATTAGGTGATGACATGTCTCCACCCATTCGGGTGGGTCTTGATAAGTTTCTGGAGTCCTATAAAAGAGGAAACATTTTGGAGAATGAAAGAGCCTCAGAGAGAGCAAAGCAGAATGACATAGCCATGAGAAGCAGAGTCCAATAGCCAGTGACCTTTGGACATGAAGAAGGAAAATGCCTCCCAGGGATCTTCATGAAATAAGAAGCCAGGAGAAGAAGCTACCAGATAATGCTGTGTTCACCATGTGCTCTTCCAGATAACAGAGGAACCCTGACTGTGTTCACCATGTGCCCTTCCACTTGAGAGAGAAAACCTGAACTTCACTGGCTTTCTTGAACCAAGGTATCTTTTCCTGGGTGCCTTTGATTGGATATTTCTATTGACTTGTTTTAATTGGGACATTTTCTCAGCCTTAGAACTGTAAACTAGCAACCTATTAAATTCCACTTTTTAAAGGCCATTCCATTTCTGGTATATTGCATTCTGGCAGATAGCAAACTAGAACAGAGTTAAAGAAGAATTTTTCTGGAATACAGGAGATCCCCTAGAGAATCTTTTAGTACTACCATGCCCTGTGATTAAAGTCAATTGAAAACTGCAACAACCCAATCTAGGCAGGAATACCATTGGCACAGATACTTCAGAAATGAAGGTATGGGCCACCCCACCCATCAAAGAACCACAACCAGTTGAAATGCTTGCTGAGCCTAAAAGGGAATATGGAATGGGTAGTAGAAGAAGGTAGTGATAAATATGAACTACAACCACATGACCAGATACAAAAATGAGAACTGTGAATGTATGAATATTTCCACCCAGTTTTAATATGAGTTTGTTTGCATTTGTACATAAGAAATTATCTTGTTTTTCTCTGATCATATGACATAAATTGTGTTGTTCATGCTATAGTATTTAAGCATAGGACATGAAATTTAAGAATGAATGTTACCTAAGGGCTTACACCCTATTCCAAACAGATGTAGTGCATTTTGGGTTGCACACAGAACAGCTGAGTATTGTTAAGCAAAACACATGTCTGTTATTGTGTTCGATTTGAAAATGAAACATACTTATGTTTCTAGGTGATGTGTGTAGCTGCCAAATTGCCAAGGAGTAGACTGTGATGGTTAGGGTCTGGTGTCAAGTTGGTCTATCATGCCCTGTTGTCTGGTCAAGTAAGCACTGACCTGACCGTTGCTGCAAAGATACTTCATGGTGGGTTGATTAAATCAGTCAGTTGATTGTATCTGTGGATGATTACAACTGTAATCAAATAAAGTGTGTCTCCCATAATGAGATAATCTAATAAGTAGAAGTCCTTTTAAGGAAAATACAGACCTTTCTCTGCTTTTTCAACCAGCGAGCCTCTCCTGTGGAGTTTGTCCAGACCCTTCATTGGAGTCTCAAGCTTCAGAGCCTGCCATGTAGATTTTGAACTCTTCTGTTCCCATGATGTTACTGGACAAAGGCTACAGATACTTTTGCCTCACATGCTCAATAGCCAATTCCTGAGACACTGAGGTTTCAAAGAGAGAAAGAGTTTATTATTACACATGTAGTAGGAGAGAAGACAGCCTAATGGCCCAAAAGCTGTCTCCCCAAGTTTAGGGGGTTCAAGGTTTTTAAGGACTTTAACAAGGGAGTTGAGGTTATTTTGGATAGTAAATTCAAAGCAGAAAGGAAAACATTGTTAACATAAGTTGAAAGGAAGAGAGGCAGAGCTATCTTTCAATAGCAGGACCTAGTGGATATGAATCAAAAATGTAAGGGGCTTAGGCTAATTAATGACTGACATCATTAGCATTAGGGTCTACAAGAAAATGACCAGATAAAAGGCATAACAGCTCTTACAGTCACAAAGGCACAAGATAAGAGATCAGGGTTTTTACAACCCTTTCAGGTATGCAGAGAGCTTAATTATAGTTTAGGGCTTCCAGGTATTCACCTCTGCATACCCCAATATCCCAAAAGGCAAAAGGAACATCTATATAATGATTCAGTAATCAAGATCATCCCTTAAATCCCGATTTCTTGGTTAAAATGGTTGCATGAGGCTGCTTTATAAATTTCATATTTATAGATGTCTTCTGTTGGTTCTGTTTCTCTAGAGAACCCTGAATGATACAAGTCAGCTTCATAATCTTCCAGAAAGAGGGCTGTTCCCACAGAGATTCACACTACTGATGAAGCTCGATGTGACTCCTTTCTGTTGTCATTTCAACAATGATACAAGGAACAATATACGTGTCTCATAACATTCTAATGCTGTTTACATATCCAGTATAGACACTCAGAAATGGAACTTCTGTGTCAAAGGATGTGTATACTTAAAATTTTAATAACTAATGCCAGATTAGAAGGGGCCATCTCAGTTAAGTTGGCACCAGGAGCTCATAATAGTGAATGTTTCCTTGCATCCTCTCAGTCATAAGTGCTACCATTATTTTAAATTTGGTCATTCTGGTGCAAAATGACATTTGAAATCCCATGTCCATTCTTTGCCCAAGCTTTAGTGTGAAAATGAATCAAGCTTTGAATTTAGCCAAGAGTGGTGCAATGGAGAAATTAAAATTGGGCAGTCTGAAGAAATTGGTAGAGAAGACGATGCCTGTCTTCCAGTGTGGGGATTTCTCTTTCAATAACACATTCCTATGCACCTACAGAGATTTGGTCATCAGAAAACAGACCCTAGACCTGTTCTTCACACAGTGAGTGACTCCACTCCACTATCCTGAAAATTCTACATATTAGCAGGGGTTCTTGGGTGTATAACTTCAACTCACTGAACCTCATGTGACACCTCTGAGAACTGGAGTGGAGAAATGACAAACATTGTAGGGTTAATGTAAGGATTAAATGAAAACTATACACATGGGGTCTTGCTGCAAATTCGTGGCTGCTGGAGATTCTGAGGTTGTTCATTTTATTGGTTTCCTCTCTCCTATAAAGAAACACACAAACTCACCCCTCTCTGACCAATGGCTATGATCAAACCTATTTTCTCATTAGTAAAGAAGATCATGTGTTCCATCTAGGAGGTTATTGTCCTTGGGGTAGCTAGAACAGGGGTTTCTGGGGATTTGCAGAGGTGAACAATGCCCTCTCAGTTATCTGGGAAGGTGGTGGGGCTACCTCTTTCAACAAATACATACTGATACCTTCTATTTGCAGGCACTTCTCTAGGCATTTAACATAATTCAATGAACAAAAGAGACAATGATCCCTTTCTCCTGTGCTACCATTTTATTTGCAGAGCCAGACAATATCTATAACCATTAAGAGCAGGTAGTTTTCATAGCACATTAGATTTAATGGCTCATGCCTTCTCTAGAAATGGATGCGTCCTTCCATATACTGAAGCAGATGGTGGACCTGCAGACATCTAAAAATGTTATGGGACTTTGAGGAAGGTAGGAGAGACTCCTTTCTCCACAAAATGGCAAAGACTGTAGCTTGGGAGGTTCTGGGTTGAACACTGGCCACATATCTGATGATAACAACTACAAAGCTGAGGCTTGAGCGCTACCATTATAGGAGAAAATGTTTCAAGGACAAGTGTGGATGGTACACTGAGTGCCCTGGGAGGCAAATGGGAGGCCATGATCTCAGAGCAAGTCATTGAGAGAACACACCTCCAATACAGTCCAATCCCAGCTCTGCTGACCCCATGCAGTCTTTCCAACCCCATGATGATGGCCACAGAAAGAGTGACAGAGTAATAAAACCAAAAACAAAACTTCCAACCTCAGTGGAGGGAACTCAGCTGCCTTACAACAGGGCAAGGCTTTGTTCCTACCAGCTTCCTATAAGGAGACTATCAGTGGGAAGAGGAGATTTCCACTTGCCCTGTAGAATAATGCAGGACATTCAAGCTTAAGCTACAGGCTGAAGTTCAGTGAGAGCCCTGGGAGATGTGAGGCATAAGGAAAGACTCTGCTTGTCCCTATATCCATCAGATATTTGTGGAGCATAGTGCAATAAACAGAGCAGAAGGAGCTGCTCCCTGTCCTCATAGGTTGGCATTTCTGTGGGGAGAGGGGCCAAGTGATACAGAAAGAGAAATTTGTCACACTTCTCTGAAGAAGGGCAGAGTTAGCTAAACTAGTGATTGAGAGTTCCCCCAAATCAAGATCATTTGCTATCTCTCTGCAGTGGCCAGGACTGCTACACCCAGGACAGCCAGAGTGGGGAGTGGAGTTGAGATGGGCTGTGGTTTCAAAAGTCAGGCTTGGGAAGAGGGGCCTAGCCACTGCAGTGGTGCTGTAGGAAGGCAGTGTGGAAGGAAAGGCGGTGTTTCTTCCTCTGTCTCCCCTGACTATACCCAGAGCCATCTCTTCCATTCTGAGCACATGGCTGTACAAATTCTCAAAGGATTTATGTCAGCTGCCACACTTTCTTTCAGTGTGCTAGTAGCCTACATATGACTGCATGTTGCACAGCTTCTCCTTACCCAGTATGACCAGGCAGAGTCCATTCAGAGACAACAAGAAGGTGAGCAAGACTGGGGGTTGGTGTCCTTGAGCAGGTGATGGGAGAGACCAAGGAGGGTGTGATGTGTCAGAGGCTGGTGTTGGGTCAAGAGCAAAAAAAGAGTAACGTGAGACTAATATCTGCTAGACAGCAGCCTGGGAGGACTTCCTGGGTTGAGGTATTTGAACTTGGTCTTCTCAAAAGCAGTAGGACATTTTGTGTCTTTGTAAAGGCAACTGGGTGGCAGTCATATGGATGAACATTTCTCCTCTTGCAGCTCCAGCATCAACACCAGAGCCAGGCCTACAATCAGCCCATGAGCTAAAGTTCCCTGCAACTCCAACACTGGCACCAAATCCAGCTCCTTGGCTGGAGGTAGATCAAGATTTAGAGATAGCTCTAGAGTCAGCCCCACCACTTGCTCCTGTATCTGCTCAAGACATAGAGTGGCATGTTTCATCCTCTTCCAAACAAAGCTGCCTCATGAGAGGGAAGAGAGTGGCCCTCTTCCAGTGATAGAGGCAGGAGGGCCCAGCTGTATCCTACTAATATTTAATCTCAGGCCCTTAAATTCCTGGGCTTTAAGACAGAAGAGACAGATTTTGAAGGTAGTTTGAATTTTTATATCAGATTGAAAAAATATTAACCAATTGGTTAGGGTTAATATTTTTGTTGTAATCAGCAGGTTCTTAGAACTGAATACTACATTAAATTCTTGTTTCTACTGTAGTCTGGGTGTTGAAGATTTGTTCTTTAATTTCCTGTGTCAACTTAAATGTGATACAGACTCTCATTCCTCAGTGAAATAAAAAAATCTTGAGTCATCAGTTTATCTTATGTGAGATCAGTTTTAAGGGCTAGCCACCCTTCTCTGGCATACTGAAGGAAAAGCACAAGTCCCCAATTTCCAGAGCAGTTGTTCATTTCACTTTCATTAAACTGGGTGAGAAGCTGAGACAGCTCTTCAGAACTCTTAGGATTAGAATCAAAGGGCCTTTCACAGGGCATAGCAACAAACTCTGAAAGGCAGGTATCTTTAAACATCATATTTGGAAGGACCACTTCCAGACACAGGACCCTGGAGAGCTGAGGAAGCTCTCTAGAGCTTTGCAATGAGTGGGAATATTTCCTGCCTCCTGTTTTGAGGATTCTTTTTACCACAGATTATGAACTTGTAGTTTTTCAAGTTGAATTCTGGAATTCTAACAGCATTCAATAAGTATCCATCAACTTGGAGAAAATGTAAAAATATCAAAGCTTGCAAGGTGAAAAGGAAAAAGGTCAAAAGATGGTTGCTAGCAAATGGACTAAGGGCAGACAGGACTCTGAAACCCTATGTCTGCCTCTTGAGGGTGATGTGGTCAATGCTTTACCTTAGACTGAATCCTTCTAAAATCCTGGTCCTCATTGCAGAATTATTTTCCTGACTGATCACTACTGAGGACACACATTTTTTATTAATCTTTTAAGGTTACAGTTAGGTCTTTTTTCATAAGCATTACTGCTCCCTGTGAACTGCCATTTTTAATTTCCAGCATCCTGGCAGTTCCTTGTTCAATTTTATTTGACCCAGAATTTCCCTAGAAGACCAACAACCTCAGCATCTAGCCTCTAGTGGCCACTGTTCTCTGGATGTGGCCTAAGGGATCACTGGTGAGCTTAGTGTTCTTTGTCCAAAGCATTGTGCTTTGCTTATGTCCAGAGAATGGGAACATTAACTCTAGGAGGATTGAAATATGGGGTATGACCAGAGCCTGGGGAGACTGGATGCCACAAAGACAAATGATCTACAAAGCATGCAAAGAAACAGCCTTACCCATTATAACATTGGAGCACTTCTAATCAGGGTGGTTACAGACCCTGAACTGAACACACCCAGGTGCCTCACCCATGACGAGAGCTAAAATGTTAACACCTGGCCCAGCACTGTGCCTCCAGGATGCCACACCAGCCTCCAGCCTGCAACTTGTTAAGTGTTTGAACATAATCCCTTGGGTCCACCCATAAATGCAATATCCTGATCAATGTTTGGGTGATGCCAACTTATTCTTCTCCTTTTCTATGGCTCCAGGTATCAGCCAAACACACAACAGAGTTCAACTCTGCCAGGGAGGTCTCCAATGGACAGCTGAGGGACTGAGCACAAACCCTTTCTCTCAACAGCCTAAGTACTTTCTGATGTGTTTTGTTGAATGAATCACCAGTATCCTTGTGCTTTTCACTCAAAGACAGGAATGCCAGAACCCAAGGCTAGTCCAGGGCCAGAAGGAAAGCAATGGCATCTGAAGAGTTTCATCTGAAGGGCTCAAAGTCTTCTTAAAGTAGAGGCACCTTACAGAAATATTAAGTCTAGTGCATGACAATATGGGAGAGGATGGCTATATTATTGCATTGATTAGCAATGGTTGAGAATTCAATGAGTGTCACTCAGTAGAGTCCCAAATTCACAAGGACATTTCATTGTGTTCATCATTGACAGGGAATCTATTTATTCATATGACCTCTTTACCAAATCAGATAGCTTAGGGTGGCCAAGGCAGTCACACTCATGTCTGAGGTTCCAGGTTCTTCTGGAAGAAAAAGGGTCTGAACTCTACTCAGGCTATGCTGTTAAGGCCGTAAGACCATGGTCTGGTTTGATTCCCCATGGGAAGGGGTTGCATTTTGTTTCTGACAGAAAGCAGATGTCCAGAAGGGCCTTTTGGACTGGGGGACAGTTGAGGAGGGGATTGAGGTCTCCTAGATTTGTCCTTCCTCAGAAAGAGCTGGTAGGTCTCAGGTCCCTCACAGTGTGCACTGTGGCCACATCAGTCTGTTTTCTGGTGAGCTATGTCCTTTAAATTATTTTTAAAATTTCTTTATTTATTCCATTCTTTAAGAAGTCCATTCTCCCTTAAGCTGTGGATTAAGTAGATGTTGAAGTTGTGGATAAATCTAAGTCTTTCAAATCCTCTTTGTCCTATGTTCATAAAGTTCACATGCAGATAACTGTTAACAGAGCTGAGGAATAGAGTCCTTTCTGCAAGTCTACTTTTGACTGATGGCCACAGGGTCTCCCTGCACCATGGGCTTGCCCCGCCCTCCTTAAGAGTCTCATGCAGCCCCTGAAGTATCTCATGATCAACTCTGTGATCAAATAAACCTGAACATTGACAGAAGTATCCTGAGGGGAGGACAAGTTCCTTGTCAGCTTTTATGTTCACTTTACCTATCAGGAAAGCTCTTCATGCTATTGAGTAACTCTGGAGGGATTTGAAGCATTATAATCATGCTGAGAGAATCTTGTATCCATTTTTATTTATATGTGCCTTTCCATAGGTGAGAAGAGCAAAGGAGGGAGCAAATCTCTACTGCTAGCCACAATACCAGCAATAATTTTAAATGAGACAGAAATTCAAGCTCTGTTTATATAAAAAAAAATCTAGTGGAATCATCTGTTTTGTTTTAAATCTGTGCCTGTGAAAATTAAGGTAAATATTTATCATTCTGAAACTGGGATATTACTCAAAATATTTTATTATGACTTTTTGTGAGCAAGAGGATGGCAAATGAGAATGACAGCAGGTTGGAAGGCTAAAGATTTTCTTCATAGGACCTAAATACCACCTTGAAGTCTAAGCATCTCACAGGACTCTTTTGCTAGGAGTGTTATCAACAAGGACAGTTTTATTAGGCAGAATGAAATCTGCCTTCCTGCAACTACAGGGAGAATATGGAAATATTTTCTCTTGTGAATGCAAAAGCTGGAATCTTTCAGGTAGGAGTGAAGCCCTCAGGATCCCATATTTACAATATAGAAAGAAAAAGCAGAATAGTATAATCAAGAAATAATACATAGGCTCATTATTGCTTTGCATTTGAATCTGCAAGTCTCACTCACCCCTCCTGCATATACCCAACTCAAATTGGGGGCACAAAGTTTTGTAGGAATCAAGAGAGCATGATGCTCAGCTCCCTGGCCCTCAGTCTCCCATTTTTACACTGCAGGGGAATGAATGTGTCAGCTGGTCTCCTGTTGATCTCCTCCCAGACTAAATTGGCTCAGTGTTCTGAGATCTTATTCTTCCTCTCTGAGCCTATCACTCTTGATCTGCCCTGCAGAGAATGTTTAGAGGGATAGAGAAGAAGAAACCCACACTGTCTAGCTGAGCTTTGGAGGCTTAGACCCAGGTTTGAGTCCTTCCTCTTAATGAAGGCAATCCTGCCTGCATTTGAGTTACTTCTTAACAACATCGCCTTATTAAACACAGAGTACTTGCCTATGTACATACATCATCCAGGCCTAGCACAGATTTGGGCTCAATCAGGGAGGAACAATACTCATTTCAAGGATGGGGCACTGTGGCTCAGGGAGGTTAACTGACTTGCCCAAAGTCTCCCAGCTGGTAAGTGAAGGAATGAGGACTGTTACCCAGGCCTATAAGGACCGAAGGGTCTATTAAGATGTGGCACTGAACCCTCAAGTCTGACATCCATACCCTTACTTCAAACACACCCTGCCTTATCCAGTCTGGCAAAGTTGATCCAATAGATAATGATAGCCTTAGGGACAGTCCTGACTTAGAGTCATTTGTCCAAAAATTTAAACCTAGAATTGTAGGTATCTTCCTACCTTTTAAGTATTCCTAATTTACTTATTATTTTATTTGTAAGTTATTACATTGAAATATTTAGTGTGATCATGGGTCTATGTTGTTTTGAAAATTAGCAAATTTTAAGCTTTTAAGTGTTATTGAACAGAGAGTACTATCCACTGTTCTCTCCATTTATGTGGCATGAGAAATGAAAGATGTAATTAAGAACTTTCCAGGATGGAAGGAGGACTGCAACATGTGGCATAATATGCAGAGATGGATGAAGCAGAAGGTCATGAGGGAATTTTACAAATCCCCCTAGTGCTGGGAATTGAGGGAGTGATTATCTCAAATTTAGTTTTGACTCCACAAATTGAGTCCACAAATATTCCAATAATCAAATTGGATTGAGCAGAAAATATTTGTGGCCTGTGAAAGGTTTCCCTAGGCTGCTGTGTCTCTTTCAGGGATCCATCCACTCACCCGTATCCTCACTTAATGTTGAATTTGTGCTGGGATAGGACAATTTCCATGAGCACCAGGGAGAGGATGATTGTCCAAAGTCCACCCTTGTCTTCCTTTTGAACGTTTAGGATGAGCTATGTGTTGATAGCATAGATGATGATAGGTCTAAAGTAGCTGACAAAATAGGCTTAGTGCCTCTGAGCCCCTTGGTGATAGTGAGCTCACTGGCCGGCATGTTGAAGTTTGTCACGCAGAGACCAAAGAACCAAGGTGTTCAGTGTCTCTCAATCACCCTTTCACCCAGTGCCAAGAGCAGTGTACCTTCATGACCTTCCATGAGAGGGTAATGGACAGGCCAGATAGGCCTCCTTATGTTTTGGTAACTTCTCTACAACCCCTTGGCAAATGTCTTCTTCCTCTAGGCTGTCACCCCCAGTAAGTTCCTACCAAACATATGTACAACTCTCTCCTAGTAGTCTCAGCAACCCATCTACTCCATGAAGGCCTTGTGGACCATGTTGGTGGCTGACATGTCAATACTGGCAAAGATGTTGCATTCATATTGTTGATGATTGCTATGTAATCAATGTCTGAACTTTGGTTTACAGGCTGACAGAGTCATTGGAGACCACATGATATGGGGTCTGGGTGGGAAAGCTAACAATTTCTTGTACCTCCAGTATCTATTTGATTGCCACCTTGGCCTTGGGAGCTGTATTATGGGGTACATGACCCAAGGAGGATATAGAGGAACTATGGACCTCTCTTCCAATTAGAACTGGAAGTACTAAAGCCTGTACAAGGGTTGTGGCAGTGAGTTGCCAAGTATACCAGCAATCTTATGAATGGGCCAGACCTCAGACATGGAACCTTCCTTTCTTAACCTATCAGGAAGTGCCCTTCCCCAACCTCAAGATCCAATACTCCCATTCCCACCAACATTCCATGCCAGTCAAGGGCATCTTGTAGGTCAGCATCAGGACAAAGGGGATCAATAACTGTTGGATTCTTGGGCATTATGCTTGTATCATCTATGGAACAGCCTACATTCTCACAAACTGGGAGGGTATGTAGGCAGCTAAGGCTGGCAGAACAGAGGATTATTTGGGGACAGGACAGAGTATGGGAAAATAACTAAAATAGAGGAAAATCCCTGCCAGTCATGTAAACTGAGATCCCACACCCACTATCTGCACATGCCTTCCTCTCTAAGGGGATCCCAGATCTGCAGAGATGCACTGGTAACTCATGAAGATTCTCCAAAAATGGTGTATTATTTGGGATACCCCCAAAGTTCCTGAGGCTCATATTCACCCAAGTGATGGCCATAGTTATCTGGGGGCAAAGAAAGGCAAGGATGTTCATTGGGACTATCAACAAGGGGCTGGGAATGGTAAAGATGTGTGACCCAGTGCCTGAAACATAGCAGGTTCCTCAACAGGATTCAGACACTGGTAGAGACCCAAACAGCTTACGGTGGGTCCCAACAATGCTGATTCAGGTTGGGATGCTGAAGAGTGGTGTTTTGACACCAAGAAGGGGGGCTGCTGTTAATCTTTCTCTTCCCTGACAAATTCCCTCTTGATGTCTGTCTCTACTACCCCCTCCTGCGTCTCTGTCTCAACTTCAATGTGTCATTTGCTTCATGGCTTTACTCTTCTTACTTCCCTTGGTCTCCCTGGGCTGATCTCTGCTTGATTGCCTGTCTGGCAGCATCTTTTGTTTCATTAAAGCCTCCAAATAGTGTTTGTGTCTCTTGAGTCAATTGCACCTACATGGCTTTAGAAATGGTTCCTTGGAATTTATTTAGAGCTGCCAAGAATTACTTTGATAAAAGGGGAACTATGAGGTATAACTTTTCTGGACTCAGAGCTCATGATATCAGGTTCACTCTCTCCCACAATCCTAGTTTCCCAGTGTACCAAGTTATATGGCATTTTGGGGTCCCAAATGTGAGGAAGCAGGAAGGCAGGCATGTTAGGTGAAGAGGACCACAATGACATTGCTATATATGGAGATCTCACTCCTGTATAGATATAGTGGCTGAGAGAAATGGCTCCTTGTCTGCTCCCATGAGGAAGGTACCTCGCTAAATCCAGATCATGACAGACAGCACTTGGGAGACTGATCCAGGAACAGCAAAGGTCCACTGACATGGAGATGCCTGACATGCCTCTCTGTATAACTAAATTCCTCCTCCTATACAGAAGATGTGACCTGTAGCTGTAGCTAAGGCCTGGAGGAGATTCTCCAAGGAAATGCCATACTCTAGACTTGGGGACCAAAAGGGAGGACCCCTTATTACAAATGCCTTCATGCCTTTGTGCTTATTTCAGGAAATTTGTACTTTGAACTCTCAAGCACAATCAATGGTGGAGAGCTGGATCTCTTGGTTCCTGTAGGGAATGAGAAGCTGGAAGAAATTGGGGAGGGTGAGCCACCTAGTTTACTGGCTATTGAAAAAGAGACAGTTATCCCCAAAGGTATCACTCTGGCAGGGGAGGGTTGGTCTGCAAGCATGTATTCTTGGAGTCCTTGATTTCTGGTTCTCTGCAGACAGCAGGAGAAATGGGCATAAATATAGCCACTGGCCATGCAATCCCTGCCTTCAGCCTGCTTCCACCTGGCCTGCTATGGTGTCACGAGGGGTTCTCCAAGTTTTTATTGGGGCAAAAAAACCATGCCTCTGAAGATGGTGGCAGACTCATCAAAGAGGCTGAGCTTCTCATCAATGCCTCAACTAAGTTTCCTTCCATATGTACTGTGCTCAACTGAGATGTAGACTGTGTGAGGCCTAGATTAGGCCTGGTTGGCTGGAATCAGGAGTGGCCAACTACAGCATACCCCAAAGACAGCTTCAAAGTGTGGATGGAAGGGGAACAGATCAGTATCTGACAGCAAGGCATGGGCCACTGCCTTTGTACATGTTACTTGAAGAAACAGCTTTTTACCCATTTCATCCCCTGAGGATCCTGTGTAGGAGCAAGGGTTAAAACAAGACCTGCAGAACTTGTGGGGAGAAGTTGGTGTCAGGTGTTGGTAGCAGTAAACTGTGGAGATTGTTATGTAGAACAGTCTGGGAGGAAGAGAATGTTTACCCCAAATGGTTATGTTAAGTATGAAGGAAGAGAGCACTGAAAAATAAGCACTCTGTTCTCTCAAGAAATGCATGCATGCCTCTTGTCACCCTGCAATATATAAGCAGGATCTGGTTAAGAATAAAGTTGCCTGTTGTGTGTTATGGCTGATCTTCAGACCCCCTGATCCCATCTGTTTTTCTTTCTCATCATTCCTTAATATCCTTCGAGCTCCATTCCATAGGAAGCAGCATCTGACACCCAATGTGGGGGCTTGAAGAAGAAGAAGACTCCAAAACAATATTAAGGAACCAAGGAAAAGTCTCCTTTAGAGGGACATTTGTCCAGCTGATAGAAGAAGACTCGAGTCATATTGGTAAGTAAGCATTTTCCTTGTAGCATCAGGGTAGCTGGTAATCATAATAGGTGGCTGGAGGAGTATGTTTCTGTGTTTAAAACATTGTTAAAAACTACAGGGATCTCAATGAAGACTTCAGAGTCACTAGAGCTCTTTTCTTTAGTACAGAGCATTATTGGTTTCAGTCGTAAGGCCATAATGTTTTAAATCTTAAGTAATGGAAATTGGTTATGAAGGCTTTGCAGTGAACATAACAAAATGGAGAAGATATTCCTGTTTCTATTTGGTCATTGTGTTCAGTCAGGCAATGAACCACCTAGACCCCACTTTCTCTTAAACCCTGTGTTGTGTTTCTTCTCAATCTCCCACTGCCCCTTCTGACCCTGTTTGGACAGTTGCTTCAGCAGGAGTCAGCAATTGGTCTCCAGACAGGGTTCTGATAGGGGAACTCTTAAAGCATAAAGTGAGGAGACACTGCAGGGATGTCCACTACCAGTACTTCAAAGAGCTAATAAGAGCTACAAAAGTGTAAGGAGCGAATTGGAGATATTTTCAGCTAAGTGTAAAACATGGGGTATTCAGGTTCAGTAGAAAGGAACTTCTATAAATCTATGCTGTCCACTAGAGGCACAAAATTTTCTCAGTCTCAATTAGAAACTTTTCTTTGTCATGTACAGGATTATTGCCCATGGTTTTCAGGTAAAAATACAGTTAATCCTCAAACTTGGGCAAAAGTAGGAAAACAATTAAGAAACAAATATGAGACACTTAATATTAAACATACTCCAGCATGTAATTTTTCTCAGCTATTCAAATATATAATTGAGCCCACTGCTGACATAACACTCCAACCCATATTTTTAACTTGGAAAATAAATGAGCCTTTGTGGGTTGAGCAGTGGCCCTTATCTATAAAAAAGTTAGAGGCTCTAACTCAGTTCAAGAACAGTTTAAAGTGGGACATATAGAAGAATCTCGTAGTCCCTGGAATTCTCCAGTATTTATTATAAAAAAGAAATAAGCAAAATGGAGAATGTTAACTGATTTGATAAAAGTTAATGCTATAAGTCAGCCCATGGAGTCACTACAATCTGGCTTGCCCACACCAGTTATAATTCCTAAAAACTGCTCTATTATTATAATACATTTAAAAAATTACTTCTTTACCATACCTTTAGCAGAGAAGGACAAAGAAAAATTAATTTCTGAGCTCATTCTTAATGAGCTGCCTTTATATAAAAATTCATATACACCTGAGTCAGAAAATATTCAATAGGAACGATGCCATGCTGAATAAAAGTCAGTATCATTAATGGTTCCTATGGAATTGTAACAGGTTGGTCCCCTAAGGGGTATGCAATTCAGGATTGTAATTCTGATTCAAAGTGTTCTGTTAAGTTACCTTGGTTTAATCTAAATAATTATTCTACTGAAATTTTTACCAATGCTACAAATAAAATTTTGTGACAAGGAATGGGAATGGTAACCCCATCTCCTTTGGTTAACTTAAATCCTCGACAAACAGCAATTTGGAAACTGGCCATGAGTTTAGCTCCTATTCAAATTGGAAAAAGAAATATATTTTCAGAACTTTAAAACTGAAAATTCTTGTTAAAAACTATCTATTGATGTTTCAAATATACATTAACTAAAGTATGTTAAGTATTTAACATTATTCTAATAAATTTAATTTTGATGGTAATTATATGTGGTAAAATATTTGCTTAAAATAATGATGTAAGTGTGAAAAATATAAAAGATGTATTTTTATTAATAGGAAAAAGAGAATAGTTTTATCCTAACATGAAAAGAATAACTGTTACAAAATGAAAAAAAAAGTAGGACAAAGCCTGAACTAATATAATAATTGCTGAGGGTTTGTAAAAGTGGAAATTATGGTCAAAATCAAAAAAGATTTAATGAGTCTAAAATGACAATCTTTTCTTGGACTCTTAGTCTGTTCTAATGAAAAGATACAAAATTTTTTT
Organism: Myrmecophaga tridactyla; assembly: GCA_004026745.1. Lineage (NCBI taxonomy): Eukaryota > Metazoa > Chordata > Mammalia > Pilosa > Myrmecophagidae > Myrmecophaga > Myrmecophaga tridactyla. The sequence goes on along the minus strand of PVIY010005391.1, from coordinate 76,334 downwards.
TTAGATAATCAGTGTAAAAAGCAAAGGGTCTGTGTTTTATCAAAATAACCTATGATAACTTTTATCATGTTGTTATCTGTATAAAAAATATTGATTTTCTCCTAGGTATCATTATAGCAAATAGCAAAATAGCAAAAAGCTATTTCTTTTCTTGCCCCAACCAGGTGGCTTAATCTATTAATCTAAGCAATATTGCTGTAAATGAATATATTACTCACTAAATAATATTCAAATCATATAAATACCTAAATTCCTTTAAGCCAAACTATTTTAATGCTTTGTCCAGTGTTTATATAAACTACATAAGTATAAACTAAATTTATCCCAAAATAACCATGGCTTATGTTGGGAGCAGATCAGATTTCAGGGCTGAATGCAAGGAAAAAATATACTTGTGGAGTCTGTTTTGTTCACCTGATGTTGCCATTACATGCAGCTGATGTTGCTATTGCATGACCTTGGTAAGAAACAGTTAAAATGTGTACTCTTGCTGGGAGAACTGGCTATCCTCCCAGAAGGAAGTGTACTTTAATAAAGATATCTAGGTCCCAGGAAGCTCCTCTTGGTCCCTAGCCAGTTCCCAGAGGACCCAACTGGGCTCGGTCAGGTAGGCAAATTGAAATTTGGCCATTATTGTGGAAAATAGCATTAAAATTACATGCAATAAATTTAAAATTACCAAAAATGCACAGCCAATTATAAACAATCCACATTCCTGCATTCCTTTTCAATCTATCCAATGAATTAATTTTACAAAATCTGGTCATTTACTTTGGGTACATGTCACTATTGACACTTACTCTGCTTTTATTTTTGCTACCTGCCACTTTAGGGATTCCTAATTATATGTTACAGAACCTGTTCGATATTTTACAAGGAGATTCTGATTTATTAAGCAAAAGGCAGTTAACAGCTGCAGCTGAACAAGAGTTACAATTAATTGAACAATGCATTCAAGAAGGACAGCTTGTTCAAATAGGTCTAGAAAAGCCTGTTGATTTTATTATTTTCTTTACCTTACAATCTCCCACAGGCCTAAGATGGTGTTCTAGAATGAATTTTTTTACCAAACAATTGACAAAAACATTTAAATACATATCTGCAAAAAATCATTTATTCAATAGCCAAAGATTGCCAAAGATATTATCAATTAAGAGGTCAGATCTTAATTGCATAGTGTGTGATCTCACAAAGGAAGAGGTTCAAAGTCTATTCATTTTCAACACCTCATGGCAAATAGCATTAAGTGATTTTAAAGGACAAATTGATAATCATTTGCCTATGTCAAAACTTTTACAATTTCTAAAAAGAACACAATGGATTTTGCCTAAACGAATTCAGTCTTCCCTGCTAGAGAGAGCCATTGTCATCTTTACTAATGGTAATAGTAATGGGCAAGCCGCATATGTCACCCCAGGGGAAAACAAAAGTTGAAAAACACTTTATACCTCATCCCAGTGCACTGAATTGGCAGTTATAATTCAAGTATTGCAGAATTTTCCACAATCTCTTAATATTGTTTCTGGTTCTGAATATGTCTGCCAAACAGTTACTCACATTGAGACAGCTTCTTTGTCTGAAGGAGATGAATTGTCCCAAATGGTTTTAAATTTACAAACACTAGTCAGGAGTTGAATTAACCCCCTTTTTATCATACATATAGGAGGTCATACTAATCTTCTGGGTCCTTTGTCATTACAAAATCAGCAAGTGGATACTCTTGTGGGGGTAATTCAGGATCCCACAACATTTCACAAATTGACTCATATTAATAGCAAAGGGCTGCGAAAGAAATTTTTGTCTTTATCTAAACAGCAAGCTCAGACTTATCCAACATGTGGACCTTTAAGTGCACTCCCATTTGCATCAGTGATTAATCCTCGAGGTCAAAAAGCAAATGAATTATGGCAAACGGATGTTACTCATATTTCACATTTTAGTAAAATGCGATATGTACATGTTGTCATAGAAACCTTTACTCATTTCATCTGGGCTACTGCACAATCTGGAGAAAGTTTCTGCCAAGTTTGACCACATTTACTTAATGCTTTTGCTGTAATGGGATGCCCTCAATCTATTAAAATGGACAATGGTCCTGCTTATATAGGAAAGCAATTTCATAAATTTTCTACTACTTTTCATATTACTCATATCACAGGAATTCCACATAATCCTTCTGGGCAATGAATTATTGAATGACCAAACCAGATGCTAAAGTCTATGCTCATGAAGCAAAAAGGGGGAGATGATGATCAGGAGGATGATGTTGTGAAAATAAGTAGACCAAAAGATCAATTAGCAAAAGCACTGTTTACTTTAAATTTTTAAAACATTTATGATAATTCATCACAGACTCCTGCAGAACAACATTTTAGTAATTTGGAAAAGAAAAGTGATATGACCCAAACAGAACTGTGGCTGTAGCCAATCTATTGGAAAGATGTTAAGGATGATCTATGGAAACCAGGTATGATAAAGCTGTGGGGTAGGGGATTTGCTTTTGTCATTACAGATGATAGAAGCTCAGTTTGGATTCCCTCAAAGAGAACAATACCTAGACATGTCGATGCTGCTGAAAACAACTAAATGGGTAATGTACATTATAGAACATATAACTTTAATTGCTGAAGGACCAGGACATATTTATACTTACTGGGTTTATATCCCTAACCCACCTCTGCTGTAGGCCCTAATATGGGAAGATCCAACTTTACCAATATATACAAATACTAGTTTAGGATTCCCAGGTCCAGTAGATTCAAGGCTTCGAAAACTACTTAAGGAAGAAGAATAATGTGTCAAATTTAACTCTTCCATTTTTAAAAAGACCCATATGCATAATTCTAAGGAATCAAATGATACTTGCCTGTTAGATGGGAAAGAGAGTTGGAATAGAGGACAATTATGTCATATAGATAGAGCAATTATCATAGTTAATGATTCCTATGGAATTGTAAGAGATGTGGTCCCTGTGGGGCCTCCCATCTCTAACCTGAAGATAACTGAGACTATATGGACAGGCAAGCTAAATCACAGTTTGATACATAGAGGATGATTTGTGCCAAATCCATGGGATGATAAATAAAATATTAGTCAGAGAAATTTATAAAAAATTTTTCTAGGACTGGGACCAATTTTTATAGTGAATTCTAGTAACTATGACTTCTCTTTAAATAGTAGCCATAAACACTATATGCAAATATGTACTAAGGATCCATAAGTATTTGTTAAAAGTCATATTCATATAAGAAATCAAACTTCTAATTGTGAGAATTGTTCTCTATTCACTTTTCTTCAAGCATTTATGTTGCTGGAAAATGAGATGATTGTAGCAGCAAGGAGAAGAGGTATTTGGCTGCTGGTGCAGATGTCAAGATCTTTGCAATCCTCCCCAAAAACACAAATCCTGATCCATTTGGCAAAAGAATATCTAAAAACAACTAAGACACTGATTGGACTCATTATTGCAGCTGTCATTGGAATCATTGGAATTATCACATAGGCTGTGGTGGCTGAAACTGCATTGCATCAAACTATACAGATATAGCATTATGTTAGAGAATGGCACAAAATTGCTAGTGAACTGTGGCATAGTCTATCTCATATTGATGAGCAAATTAATAATAGACTAAATGATGTAGAGAAAGCATTGATTCATATTGGAGATCAAACATATAATTTAAATTTTTAGGAAGTGTAAATGTGACTGAAATAGGAGCAATTTTTGTATTAACTCTTTAAAGATATAATCAATCTGAATTAGAATTATCTCAGAATAGTTTACACATAACCTACGGAGATGATGTTATACTATCACTTACCCAAGAGCTAAAAAATCTTAATCCTTTTTACTGGTGGAAATCACATCAATTTTTGACTACTATAGGCTTAGGTTTGGGGCTGCTTATACTCTTTCTCTTCCTCCTCAGCTGTGTCAAACAACAAATGTTCAAAGTAGCAAGCCACACCATTAAGCAAAGCCATGCTAACCGTGTGATTCTGGTGAAAGTCCTTGGCTCTCTCCCAAATCAAAGTCAGAGAGCTTGACTGGCAGTCATTGATGGGTAAGACCCTTCCTTTAGAGTTTAAGGGCAACCTAAGATAGGCACAGTTACCTTGGCTAATAAAATAAAAAGGAGGAAATATAGGAGCAAGGGTTAAAACAAGACCCACAGAATTTGTGGGGAGCAGCTGGTGTCAGGGTGGTGGTGGCAGTAAACTGTGGAGATTGTTATGTAGAACAGTCTGGGAGGGAGAGAATGTTTACCCCAGATGGTTATGTTAAGTATGAAGGAAGAGAACACTGAAAAATAAGCACTCTGTTCTCTCAAGAAATGCATGCATGTCTCTTCTCACCCTGCAATATATAAGCAGGATCTGGTTAAGAATAAAGTTGCCTGTTGTTTGTTATGGCTGATCTTCAGACCCCCTGATCCCATCTATCTTTCTTTCTCATCATTCCTTAATATCCTTTGAGCTCCATTCCATAGGAAGCAATAATCCTGTTCTGGGGGTCTGGTGGAGGTTTGACTTCTGGCTTTGTCTGCCTAGCTGTGACCTTGAGCTTCAATTTCCTCAACTGTAACATGGGTGTGCTGGAATATGATATACCAGAACTGGAATGCCTTTTCAGAAGGGGAATTTAATACATTACAAATTTACAGTTTTAAGCCTATAAATATGCCCAAAATAAGGCATTCAGGTAAAGATATCTTAATTCAAGGAAGGTCAAAGTGTCAGAAATACCCCTGTCAGCTGGGTAGTCAGGTGCCTGTCATCTGCTGGTCCCTTGCTTCTGGTTCCATTGCTTTCAGCCTCTATTCCTGTGGGGTTCTATGAGACTGATTTCATCTGTTGACTTTACTTGGGTTTCTCAAGATGCTGGCTTCCTTAACATCTCATGGTGATATCTGCTGAGCTCCAAACATCTGTGTCTCTGTTCTCTGAAGCAACTCTTCTACAAGCTTCTACATTTGCTTTCTCTGTCGAACCTGAGGCTTTGCCAATTCTGACACTCTCCAAAGTGTTTCCTTTTTTAAAGGATTCCAGTAAACTAATCAAGACAACCTTGAATAGGTGGGGTCACATCTTCATCTAATCAAAGTGTCACACCCATGATAAGGCATCTGGGCATGTTACATTTCTGTGTAGACAATGTCATTAAAAGTTTCACATCCTACAGTATTGAATCACAATTTAAAAATGGCTGCCTCCACAAGGTTGAATCAGGATTAAAATATGTATTCTCCACAAGGTTGAAGCAGGATTAAAATATTTTCAAACTGGCATAATGGGTGATAACAGTGTTATTCTCAAGGGCCTTTTTGCCTTCAGGCTTGTCAAGCTCACAATAGTGGAAGATGCCAAGTTGAATGGTCTGAACATTTATTTCCATTCAGCTGTGAGCATCCTTAGAAGTGGTCCCTTCTTTTTCTTTCTTCTTGCCTTATGGTGCTGAGTTGGCTAGACATGCACCTGGGGGACTGAGCTAAAGTCCTCACAGCTCCTGTGCTCCCTATGGGAGAATATCACACCAGTAGGGATCTCCCAACCAATGCTGGGTCATTAGAACTGTTGCTGTGTTTCCATACCTAATTCTGAGCTAGTTTCAATTAGATAACACATCTAATTCACACAAAGATCCTGGAATATTGTGCTCTCATCTGCCTGTATTCCATGGAGAAAACTGAGGTTGAGAAGTTTCCCTGCTTCAAGTCACCCTGGTGGGTAGTGGTTACCTGAGACCCAGACCCAATTTCTTTTCCCATTTCTAATGCTGCCTCCCTTCCCTGAGCCAGGGCTGAAACAGATCTTTTTGCCCCAGGTGACCATGGTAATTATCTACTTCTTGACTTTAATGCATGCCAGATTCCAGGTTGGAGAATGTCAGCCACATAGGCTATGCCCAGATTTCTGGTTCAATCAAGACAGATTAGCCTTATTTTCCCAAGATCTTATACTTTGAAACTAAAGTCTCTGTAAATAACACAACAAACAAGCATGGAAATAACATGAAAGGTGATAAAAGAGGGTGGTCTGTTTGCAGACTTCTGGAACCATGGATTGTTGAGTTTCTTGGTTTTACTTATTAGTTAACTGTTTTTCCTGGAAAGAGAAATCTGGGAAGTGTCAAAATGAAATATCCAACTGGCACAGAAAAAGAAAAAAATACATCTCCTGTTCCATTACCTGCTTGGATAAACAAATTCTGTCTGCTGTGATAGTACTGAGAGACTGAACAGGGAGCTCATCCCTCATCCCCTCAGCAGAAACAAGTAGTTCTCCAATTCCCCTATAAGGGGTGGGTCATGGGCTGAGAGGGGAACTGAGCCCTCACCACCCCCAGCATCCATGGGACTGAACAATATGATGCAAGTTGAAGCTTGTAAATACCATATATTTTTGTGTCACTTATGTAGCCAATGAGATCCACTGGGGAACTCAACCTCCTCAACTCCCCTGCATCAGTGAGTCTGAATGAGGAAGTGTGGAGCAGGGTATATGACCCCTCAGCATTCCTACCCACTCACTATTCTTCCCTGGGCATCAGAGGACTGACTGACAATTGAGCCTCCAAACATAGCTGACATCACAATGTAGGAATGATGCAATGTGTCTGACAAAATATTTGCCCAGTCCTAAGTGACTCCACCACACCACGATTAATAATGTTCTAAAAGGGAGTTAACCATTAGAGACACCACAGGAAATAAATTCCATTTCTTTCAGAGGATATATATTATTTCACTGGCAAAAAGGAAAGTATAGACACCTTATGTATAGTGTAAGCATTTTCAATTAGCTAAATATTTAATGAAAGAAAAATAGAAACAAGTCTCTACTGAGTGTGTATAAAATATTTAAACAACAGAAAAAAGTTGTGTAATAAGAGTATAAGGTTTTTACCAACTCTGTTAATCATTTTCCTTCTCATATGATATCAAAGTATGAATATTTTCTAAAATATGAGAAAAAGAAGTTTTGCCTTAATCAATTTTCTTTGTAACCACCATTATGTAAATAACATAGGCATGCTGGTATGAAACTGTTGTGTACCCCAGAAAGGCCATGCTCTTTAATTCTGATTCAATATTGCTGGGTGAAAGATTTTTTATTAAGTTGTTCCCATGAAGATGTGAATCATCCAATTTTGGGTGGGACATTTAGAGCAGAGTTTCCGTGGAGATATGTCTACAGCTATTCAAGGTGGGGCTGCTTACTGGAGTCCTTTAAGAGGGAACCATTTTGGCAAAAAGCTTCAGAGCCCACACAGAGAGAGACCATTGGAGATGCAGAAATAAAACATTCCTGCTGAAGATATATGAAATGAGAAACCAGAAGAGAAAGCCAGCAAATGTTGCCATGTGTCTTCCCATCTGTCAGAGGAAGGCTATACACCATCAGCCCTTTCTTGAGTCAAAGTATCTTTCTCTGCATGCCTTAGTTTGGACATTTTTTTGGCCTTAGAACTTTAAACTGATAAATTCCCTTTATAAAAGCCAGCCCACTTCTGGTATATTGCAATCCAGCGGCATTAAAAACTCAAAACAGATTTTGGCAGCAGAGAAGTGGGGTGCTGTGGTTTGCAAATGCCAAACATGTTGGCAAGGTTTTTTAAATGGGTGAGTGGAAGATTCTGAAAAGTTTGAGCTTGATAGAAATGGCTAAAAATACTTTGAAGAGAGTGTTGATAGAAAGGTGAACTGTAAAGATACTTGTAATGAGGCTCTAGATAGAAATGATGAATGTGTAAGATGGAGGAAAGATACTCCTTGTTTTAAAGTGGCAGAGGATATTGCCAATTTTCATTCTGGTTTTTCATGGAAAGTAGAATTTTACAATGGTGAGTCATGGTAATTGGATGGAGAAATTTCCAAATTAACTGTGGGAAATGAAGCCTGGCTGCTCTTTGTAGTTTAAAGCAAAATGTGGCATGAAAGATATAAGTTGAGAATGGAAGTCTTGAGTACAAAGAAAACAGAATTTTATGTACTGGAAAATTTGGGGCCACCAGAAAGTGAGACCCCAGAGAACAGTACACAACATGAGGATTTAACTATATATGGAATCAATTAGCCATTTCAGAAAAAGCCAGGATTGGAGATGGAGTTATTCAGAAAAGATTTGTGCAAAATCCTATTGTCTGATGGATATGCTCGCAGTGTACTGCATAGAAAACCACAGGAGTGTTGTGCGATCTGCATAAATGGAACCACTTTCAGTCTAGAATAAAAGTGTCAGAAAATGGAAAGAGTGAAGGAAAAATAACTTCAAAGTCAGAACCATGGATGCTAATGTCTGAAACCAAGTAACCTCAGGCCAGGAGGGCAGACCCACTCATGCATCTGGAGAGGGTGAATTTGTCTCAAAGGCAGATGGCAGGTCTTCCTATTCTAATTTCAGGAAGAATTTTTGTGTCCCAGACCTTGGAGAGGCTGGAGCACATTCCTTAGGGATTGGGGAGTGCCCGGATTCCATTGAATTGTTCTGAGATCTTTGAGCATATGCTCTGGAGAAGGGAAAGAGTCTGAGTGATGTCCAGATGCTTGAAGAGAGTGGAGCCAAGAAAGAGATGGTCTTCCTAATACCCCCAAACTTGCAACCCTCACACCAGTGCTTGGAGACAGCACAGCCACTGTGTACACCCTTGGAAAGAGTATGGCTGCTGCTTTCTAAAGTTCCAAGTACAAATTACTTTCAGAGTTTGAAATCTAATGAAGATTTCCCTGCAGACTTTCAGAACTCTTTGGATCCATTGGCATTTGGACCACTTCCTCATGTAACTTACTTGTGCCTTCAGGACCTTCTAAAGCCCTGTCTTTAATATACCATTTCCATTTTATGATAGAGTGCTGCTAGGCACACCCGACTTTATGGCTTGGAGGGGCAGACAAAACCCAGCTCATGATAGACAACTCAGATCTCATGATAATTTGGTGGTCCATGGTTAAGCATTCAGTCTCTACTAAGGCACAATAGCATGATACAAGCTGTTTCCCAAAAGGAGGGTAGTTATCTTCAGTTGATGGTAAGGCTTTGCTACAAAATCATGAGGGTCTGCATTGTGATTCTCCTACAATTGCCTTAAAAAGGCTCCAGACAGCATTCCTACTTGACACTGACACTTCCAGGATCATTGGAACTGCTGGATCACAAGGCAGAGCAGCTTTCACAGCAGCCTGGACATGTTGCAGGGCCTCCTCTTGTTCAAATCTAGTAGCTACTCTGATCACACAGTAAATGGGCTGTAATAGCACACCTAAATGAGGAATATGTTGTCTCCAAAATCAAAATAGGCCAACTAGGTTTTGTACCTCTTTTTTGGTCATAGGAGGGGCTAGCTGCAACAGCTAATCCTTCAGCTTATAAGGAATATCTCAGCATTTCCTACACCACTGGAGACTTAGAAATTTCACTAAGGTGTAAAGCTCCTGCATTTTTGATGGATTTACCTCCCACCCTCTGACACATAAGTGCCTTACAATAAGTCTAGAATAGTTGCTACATTTTCCTCACTAGGTTCAATAGGAATGGTATCATGAATATAATAGAATAGAATATCAAGTGGAGACTTGATATACCCTGAGACAGGACAGTGAATGTATATTGTTGGGCTTGGTAAATGAATGTAAACTCTTTCTGGTGGTCATTACTGACAGCTATTGAGAAAAAGGTATTTGTCAGATCACTAGCTGCATACCAGGTACCAGACAATGTGTTGATTTGATCCAGCAATGACCCCGCATCTGAAACAGCAGCTGCAATTATAGTTATCACCTGGTTAATTTTACAATAATCTACTGCTTCACCAAAGTCCCAAATGTTTTCTGCATAGGCAAACTAGGGAAGTTGAGTGGAGACGTGGTGGGAATCACCACCCAAGCCTCCTTCAAGTCCTTAAGAGTGGCACTAATCTCTGAAATCCCTCCAGGAATAAGGTATTTCCTCAGATTCACTATTTTGATATGTAGGAGCAGTTCTAGTGGCTTCCATTTGGCACTTTCTATCATGATATCCTTCACTCAATGGGTCAGAGAACCAAGGTGGGGTTCCTGTCAGTTGCTGAGTAGGTCTATTCCAATTATGCATTCTGGAACTGGTAAATGACCACAGAATGGGTCCAGGGACACAATGAATTCCTTCTAAGATGGATCTGAGCGAAAACTTCATTAATCACCTGACAAGCCCCTACTCTGACTGGTGGAACAGTGATGTTTTAAGTCTCATGGAATTAATGTCACTTCTGAGACAGTGTCCAATAATTTCTGAAATATCAGATCACTTCTTTCTCCCAGTATGCAGTCACCCTGGTAAAAGGCCATATATCTCCTTGTGGAAAACTGTGGGGAAAGTTAACACTGTAAATTCGGGGCAGCATTAAATGGTCCCTCCCAAAGTTTATCTGGCTCTCCCCTCATTCAAAGAGCTCTGGGGCTGGAAACTGTCTAAAATCTAGGAATTAATTAAGGAGACATAATTCTATATTTCTGAAACTCAAGTTTGACATCTGTCACTTGACCTGATATTCTTTTGCTTATACAGCTCAAGCAAGTATTTGGTAGACAGCCCATTTGTTTTACTTCTAGGTACTCCATGATCTATTACTAGTCAATACCACAAGTCTCTGTGAGTCAAATAACTTTGACTGCTGCTTTGAGTCTACTGTCTATTATGGTGGCCATGCCTGCTTTGTCTCTGGTGATTAACTGTTACCACATGGCTTCTGCCAACTTGGGATCCAATCATCCCCATTGTATTTAAGGATTCCAGCTCAATGCAGAGTTCCCACAGTAATATCCGACCTACAGGAAGTATCACCACAGAGCTCTTCAGTTATGATGGAAGTAGCTAAAAAAAATATTTCTCAAGGTTCTGTTGAAAGATGTGTCCTCTTGACATTCCTGTGCTGTATGAGCAGGTCTTTCATGATAAAACCACTCTAACATTCCCATCCCTCTAAACCTCTGGATCCCCTCATCTACATTATGCATATATCCAAACAAACTGCTAATACACTTTCTAACTCCTTGAGCAAAAACATTGAACTCAGAATATCTGCTCACTGGGCCCATATAACTAATTTCAGCTTGATCCAACTTTATATTCCTTCCACCATCATGCTATACCCTTATTGTCCATTCCCACACATATTCTCCTGATTTTTATCTATATAGATTGGAAAACTCATGCAAAATTCTTTTGTAGTACGACATACCTCCTCATGGTTCACACTTTGTACCTCACCTTTTGGGGCCTGTTGGGACTATAGTTCATTTATTGGTCTTGGAGAAAAGAGGAGTGGTGGAAGTGAAAAGAAATAGATGTGTTTCAAGTAAGTTACCTCAGAGCATTCCATTGCAGTTTCTTCTAGTGAAACAGAATTATTGATTCCAGACAGAAGAGTGAGGGCTGTTTCACCAAGGAAGGTGGTTACAGGGTTAGCAGGCACTGAAAAATTAAACTTGTTAGGTAGAATTTGGATGGCAGGCTCCTCTGAGGAGACTGGAGATTGAGAAACTGTTTCCTCAAGGCAGGCTGAAGGTTGCAAAACTCTTTCCTCAGAGCACTGCTTTACAGGTCTATTTAGCAATGGTTCAGCAGATTCTAGGGTATCTCTCCCTATTACCATCATTATCAAGATAGATATCCCCATCTCATCTTTCAATATACCATTATTTTCCACTCAAATCCCTTACTTTAACAGTAGACACGCTCTAAATTTGAGATTTTAGTTTACATTTTAAATCTGCTACTCACACAATGAGGCTCTGTGTCTTATTTCAATGATCTCAAGTCTGTGACCAGAAGAAATAAGATTTTTCTCTCAGGGCAAACATGGAAACTTTTGCATCATTCACACAGCACTTAAATTTCAAATTTGAAGCCTTCAGATCATCCCTTACCCTCATCACTGTATGCAGCATATCTAAGAGCAAACATCATTATACCTTTTAATTTCACAAAACTCCCTAAGGTGTTAAATACATCATCCTGTGCTTTGCCTCATTTAAGCATAGAATTTGCATAATCTAATGTTGATATTTTGAGTACCACTCTTGCCAATTCACCCCATGGACTGTCAGTGCCATTTTGATTATTGAAAAATTAGTCATTAGTACTTCTGAGCCTAGTTAGAGTAGAAAGTCAAGTGTAGAAACCCATTCTGAAAATTCTGTTTCTCCAATACCAGTTCCAGTACCAAGCTTTGTTAATCAGGGTTCTCTTGAGAAATGGTACCTATAGGAGGTATCTGTAAATATGAAATTTATGAATGTTGTCTCACACAACCATGGGAATGGAAGAGCCCAAAATCTGCAGGGCAGTCTGTGAAGCTGGCATCTCCAATGATGGATCTGGATGAAATCCTTAGGAGAGATTCACTGGCTGAAGCAACAGTGAATGAATCTCTCTTCTTCCTTGAATCCCTTCAATTGACTGGATTTTCATGTTATGAGATAAGATGTCTTAGTTTAGCACAGGTGTAATCATACACAGATGCATTCAATTGACTGTTGATTTAATACACTAGCATTCCTGTTTATTAACCAGCCATGAAATATCTTGCAGCTATTCTCAGGCCACCGCTTCCCTGCCCAGACAACTGGGCATCATCACTCAGCCAAGTTGAAACCAGAACCTAGCCATCACAACTTTAAATCACAGGGAGATATCCTATTACATACTAGAGTGGCTGTAATAATTATAGTGTTTTCTTAAAAGGAAAACTAGTTTGGGTGAGAATGTAGATAATTCAGAGCTCTTTTAACCTGGATGGCAGTGAGGGGAATATAAAATTGTGTAGTCATTGTGGACAAATTTTATCAGTTCCTCAAAAAGCTAAGCATAGAATTACCATATAACCTAGCAAATCCACTCCTAGATATGTATTGAAAGAATTGAAAACTGGTATTCCCATACTTTTATATGAAAATTTTCGAGGTCCCATCTATTTACAATAGATAAAGGTGCAAAATGCCAAAATTCTCATCATTTGCTAAACAAGGTGTGGTGTATCATTTTAATGGATTCAGCTATATAAAAAGTATGCTATATAAAATAATAAAGTGATACATGCTACAACATAGATGTATATCAAGCAATGAAGCTAATGGATAGAAGCCAGGCAGACTAAACCAAACATAGTATGGCTCCACTTATGTGAACTATTCAGAATAATTGAATCCACAGAGACATAAAGATTACGGTTGCCAGGGGCTGGGGGAAGGATAAATCAACAGTAACTACTAACTGGATATGAGACTCCCATGTGGATGATAAATGTGTTCTGGAATGAGCTAGAAGTGATGATTGTAAAACATTATGAATATACTCATTATGACTGAAACGTTCACTTTAAAATGATTAATGTTATGTTTTGTGAGTTTTGCCACAATAATTTTTAAAAAATTGCTTCCAAATATTAATTGTATTAATATATATTTATACTTAACAGAAATAGTTTGGGAATATTAATGAGTTTGATGGATGAGAAAGTTGGCTGTCATTGGGATGAAGGATTTTGACAAATTCATTTCAGGCAAATATATCATAGAAAAATATATTGGTTAAGATAGTTATGAGTGAAATGCCATTCTAGAACAAATAACTGGTATAATGCATTTTTTGATAGACTCCAATTATAAGGACTACTTTATTTATTCTTATCAAAATCACTATTTGCATCAATCAGAAACAAATTAATATAAACCCAGCTGTATTTGTGCTGTAATTTCTCTTTTTTAATAACTCAGTCTCTCATGTAGCCCCCTAATATCCTTGAAGCAAGGCATCTTGCATCTGGCTTTATTAAATTCTATTTAAGCATAATTTATAGTGATATTGTTCCTACATTCTTTTGATATGTAAATAAAATGGCCACTTGCATTGGGTGTTACCAGGAGTGAACCCTGAGAAATGATAGGAATTTTCTAAAAGACAAACAATAGACCTCAGGGACAGGAACTTCTAAGATCCAACAGAACTATGGTTTAATCAATACTCAGGTAGTAATACATCAGTCTCAATCCTGTAGATACAGCCTATCAGAAACTGATACATATATCATACTAACCAATGTACCTCTGTTCCCACTGCATAAGGCCCACCAATATAATAAGAAACTTAATGCCAACAATCATAATTTCCCACTTGGAAATCCTCTCTGTTTATTTAAAATATCCATGGGGTACTTATCTAATCCAAGAGAGTGACCTGGGCATGGCTTCAGGTAGCTCAGGTGACAGCTTAATCTGTAGCCTGGAGTCTGCACACCCTCCAATGGTACCCTTGAATCTGGTGGACATAAATGATGTGAGCCCTTTGACAGGCTTCACAACAGAGTGCCTGAGGCAGAATTGGACCCAGTATGCATTGCACCACCACAGATGCAGCCACTGGGTGTGGCCTGCTCTGCAAGTTCACAGTAAAAGCATTGCTGATTGCCACTGGCAGCAAGTATGGCAGCCCATAGGTCATCACTGTTAGCAAAGACAGCCCCCATGGCAGCCAGCTGGTGGTGATGACATTGGCAGTGGTGCCTCACAGTAGTACACTGCTGTGCATGTGCCCCAAGATTAAGCACTGTTGGTCAGCCCCTGGAGGCCCGCTTGGGCAAGTCCACCAGTAGTCTGCACAGGAGATCACCCAGGACTGCATCTGTGGCAGTGCAATATATACTGGGTTCAATTCTGCCTCAGCCACTCTGCCATGAAGCCACTCAAAGGGCTCACATCGTTTATGTCCACCAGATTGAAGGGTACTATTGGAGGATGTGCTGATTCCAGGCTATAGATTAGGTTTCCACCTGAACTGCCTGGAGCCATGCTCAGGTCACTCTCTTGTCAAAAGTTTCCCAGTAGGACTATCCCTGCTTCACTTCTTAGCATATCCTTTTCCTGTTACATTTTAGTATAAGCTTCTAGGAGGCACCAGGCCACACTTTCCACAATTAATTTGGAAATCTCTTCATCTATGTATACAAACTCATTGCTTTCAAATTCTGCCTTCCTTCTGACATCAGGACTAAATTTTGCAAAATTCCCTCCACTTTAAAAGAAGGATCATTTTTCTCCAGTTTGCAATAGCATGTGTAATTTCTGTCTAAATCCTCATTGGAAGTACCTTTAGTGTCCAATTTCTACTAACATTCTCTTCAAACAATGTAGGCCTACTTTTCCTATTTCTGAGTAAATCTTTGCATATTGAAAGAAATTGTTTTTCATGGAGTGTTAAGAGTAATGGACAACTCTGTTTTCCCTTAGAATTCCTAATTGCCTTCTCAGCTGACATACTGTCGTGGCAGCAAGAAATGCTGAAAAGTTAATGGAGAAAACCTGAACTCTGAAAGGGAGTTATTACCCAACACAGGCCATAAATTTTCAATGGAAATGGAAATTGGTTCCTGGGTAGGAGGTAAACAAATCTTAGATATGATTGTCTGGCCCTCTAAATTACTACAGTACATAAAAATACACAGTATAGCCATACATTAAAATTTCATGGTTAGAGGCAATTAAGAAAAAGATCAAATAGTGCTTCTTGGGATAATAACAAGAAAAAGGTTGAGAGACACTTCACAGGCAATCTTTTTTCAGTCTCAGTGAAGTTTTCACATTGTCTCCTGGCAATCACTTCCAGAAGGGCTTTGGCTCTAGGACCATCTCCAAGATACAGTCTTCACCTAATTTTGCACACTATAGAATTCCTTACCTTACACTTTCAAATGAGAGCTAGGGCATGTGGAGGTAGTGGCACACTGTGGTTTGTAGATCCCTGGGATACCTGAGGCCCTTTGAGGGGCTTTGAGCTGAAAAAAAAAGAGTAACATTGTAATATGCTTCCACTAATTGTAACAAATGTATTAGGCCAAAACTAAATGTCAACAAGTAGGGGCTATGGGGGGGGTATGAAATCTTTGGTGAAGGAAAGGAAATGTCTTCATATAGTTTAGGTGGAGAAAGCATGACTATTTACTTAGGGTGGATATATGATGTGTGAATAAAGCTGTTTATAAATGCACAGAGTGAAACAAGTGCCAGAGAAAATGTGGAGATAGAGATGTACCTATTCACTGAAGCCCCTCTTGAGGGCAGTGTGGTGGTTCCATAGGAGGCCAGAGATGAGGTTGCAACCTCATTGCTGGTTATATACTGGAAGAATTGAGAGTGGGAGCATGAAATGACATTTTCATACTGGTGTTTATGGCAGCACTGTTCAAGATTCACAATGGATGTAGGTGGTCTATGGATACAATGACTAGGGAATGGAAGGGAGAATTGTGGTGCATATATACAATGGATTACTAAGTGGCTGTAAGAAGGAATAAAGTTGTGAGGCATACAAATAGATGAATGAGCCTTGAGGGCAGTATGTTGAATGAAATATCAGAAATAAACAGACAAATATCATGCCTCACTCATATGGACTAACTATAATATACAAACTTGGAGAATTGAAGTCAAGAGTATGGATTATCAGGTAGGAGCTTTTCACAAAGGGTACAAATTGTAAGCTTTTACAGAAGTTACATCTATTTCAGAGTTGTAACTGTTATTTCTAAATTCTGAGATACTGAGCTATTTGTGTATAACCTGTTCATTCCTTGACACTGGTTTTTTTATGTGACACCTGAGACCCTGATTTAGATCATTGAAGCTGAGAAAGTCTGTATTATCCCATAAAGCAACTGTTAAAAATTTGAATGAGTGATCATACTTAAACTAGAGATATAAATGAATCTGATCTACATAGGATTAAGGTAAATCAGGATAAAGGATGATATGGTCCATATTTACAAACTTTAACTTCGTCATGAGATATAAATTTTTGGTGCAAAATTTATAGTTTGTTTAATGCATTGTCTAATTTAACTTCTATGTTCAGTTTATTTGTATACCATAATCAAATGGTATCTTGAAAACAGCAGGAGATCCAGTTGTTTTGTATAGGTGAGAGTGATGTCCTGATATATCCCAGCGTTACTTGGACAGAGAATATAAAGTATCTGCAAAGTCCCCTTAGGGGACCAGGGAGAAAAGAGGAAATATTAAACTTCCCCATATGGTAAATTCCTGATATTCTTGCAAGCAATGGGGACAACCAATTCAATAGGCTGACCCTTCAATTTTGGGGTTCACTCCTATGAAACTTATTCTTGCAAAGGAGAGGCTAAACCTGCTTATAATTATACCTAAGGGTCAGCCCAAGAGAACCTCCTTTGTTGCTCAGATGTGGCCTTACTCTCTAAGCCAGCTTGGCAGATGAACTTTCTCCTGCTCCTCTACATAGAACATGACCTGCAGGATGGTTAATCTTACATCATAGGAGTGAGAAAGCCTTCTTGACTAAAAGAGGGAAGATATAAATGATATAAAATATAATTTCTGTAGCTATGAGATCTGAAACAGATTTGAGAGTTTACCCTGGAGGTTATTCTTTTGAATTATATAGGTATCTCTTTTTAGTTTATGGCATATTGGAGTGGCTAGAGGTAAGTAACTAAAACTGTTCATCTGTATTACAGGACTATTGATTCTTGGGAATGACTGTATAATTATATAACTTTTATAATGTGAGTGTGTGACTGTGAAAATCTTATCTCTGATGTTTCTTTTGTCTAGGGCATGGGCAGATAAGTAAAAAAAATGAGGAGAAAAATAAATAAATAATAGGGGGATATAAGGGATAAAAAATTGGGTGCACTGAAATACTAGTGGTCAATGAAAAGGAGAGGTAGGAGGTATTGGATGTATGAGTTTTTACTTTTTTCTTTTTCTTTCTTTTTCTAGAGTGATGCAAATCTTCTAAGGATGATCATAGTGATGAATACACAACTATGTGATAATATTGTGACCCACTGATTATAATCTTTGTATGGATTGTATATGTGTAAAGATAGCTGTGCGAGGTTGAATCTGTGGTGGACCCCTGAAAAGCTATGTCATTTAATCCTCATTCAATATTGCTGGCTGGGACTATTTTGGTTGTTCCCATAGAGATGTCTCAATTAAAGCAAGCCTATAGAAATGTCCAATCTAAGACATCCAGGGAAAGACACCTTGGTTCAAGAAGGCCGATGACATTCAATGTTTCTCTGTCTGCTGGGAGGGCACATAGCGAAAATGGTGGCATCTTCTGGCTTTCTCATGGCTCTTCAAAAAGGGACTCTGTCCAAAATGTTTCCTCTTTTAAAGGATTAATGGGTGGAGTCACAACTCCATGGAAGCTATCTGATCAAAAGTTACCACCATGATAGGGTGGGTCACATCTCCATGGTAACAATCAAAATACTCTCAGCCAGCAATATTGAAAAAGGATTAAAGGATATGGCTTTTCTGGGGTCCAGCACTGATTCAAACTGGCACAGTATCTCATTAAAAATATTTAAAATAAAACCATGGTGAGATACCATTTCACACCACTAGAATGGCTACTATGAAAAAAACAACCTATTAGAAATGTTGGAAAAGACTTGGTGAAATAAAAAGACTCTTTCTATGCTGATGGGGTTGTAAAATTGTGCAATCACTGTGGAAGACAGTGTGGCAGTTCCTCAGAAAGCTCAATATAGAACTACCACATGACTTGGCAATAACTTTAGTAGATATGTATTGAAATGAATTGAAAGCAGGGAATAAAATAAACATTTACACACTGATGTTCATAGTGGCATTATTCATAAAATAAAACCCAACTTCTCTCCTCTCATATGCTGATAACACATCTCCAAACAAGAATGTCATGATTCATGTATCTTAAACACTTATAAACTTCCCCTTTGTACCTCTACCTTCATAGAGTGCCATTTCCATAGTCCATAAGGCCATCACTGGGTATTCTCTTCTTCTTGTAAGTCCAAATAAAACTCATGTCTGACTCCATGCCTGTATTAGTTAGGGTTCTCTAGAGAAACAGAATCAACAGGGAACACTTGCAAATATAAAATTTATAAAAGCATCTCACATGACCGCAGGAATGCAGATTCCAAAATCCACAGGGCAGGCTGCAAAGCTGACGACTCTGATGGAGGGTCTGGATGAACTCCACAGGAGAGGCTCACCAGCCAAAGCAGGAATGGAACCTGCCTCCTCTGAGTCCTCCTTAAAAGGCTTCCCGTGATTAGATTTAGCATCACTCATTGTAGAAGACACTCTCCTTTGGCTGATTACAAATGGAATCAGCTGTGGATGCAGCTGACGTGATCATGACCTAATCCTATGAAATGTCCTCATTGCAACAGACAGGCCAGTGCTTGCCCAATCAGATAAACAGGCACCACAACTTGGCCAAGTTCACACATGTCCCTAACCATGACAATGCCTAACATGTTCATTGTTCTTGGAACTGTGCCAACTCAAGCACCTCATGAGCTGGGTTGAAATTTTATAAAGTATATAAGTATTTATATCTTTATTTCACAAATATATCATCATGATTATCCCAGAAGGAGAGGAGGAGGGAAAAGGGCCATAATGGATATTTGAGGAAATAGGGGTGGAAAATTTCCTAACACTTGTGAAAACCATAGATATGCTTGTCCAAGAAATGCAGCATACTCCAAACTGAATAAATCTGAATAGGCCTACGCTAAGATGTGTAATAATCAGAATGTCGAATGTAAAGTTCGAGAATTCTGAAGGCAGCAAGAGAAGACATAACATACGAGACATACAAGAGAAGACCAGTAAGGCTAAAGGGTGATTTCTCATCAGAAATAATTGATATGCATGATATAAATATAAATCAAAGTATTATAGTTTTATATATATATATATATACATATCATGGTATGGTATATTTAAGATGCTTAAAGAGAAAAACTACCAGCCAAGAATTCTCAGGCAAAACTTTCCTTCAAAAATGAAAGAGGAGGGTGGCTGCCGTGGCTCAGCAGGCAGAGCTCCTACCTGCCGTGCTGGAGGTCTGGAGTTCGATCCCTGGTGCCTCCTGCCCATATGCAAATTAAAAAAAAAATGAAAGAGGAACAAAAAAGTGGAAGAGAGGGGTTGCAAGGGCAGTTCAGTGGTAGAATTCTCACCTGTCAAATGGGAGACATGGATTCGATTTCTGATTCATGCACTTCCCAAAAATCAAATGAACAAGCAAAACAAACAAACAAAAACTCAACAAATAGTACTGCAATAATGGAATATTCACACAGAAAAAATGATGAAATGTGATCCCACCATGCAGCATAAGAAAGTAAGTGAAGTAGAATTTAAGACATTCACCAATAAACAGAAACTGAGAGAGTTCATTAACAAGAGTCCTGAACTACAAGAAGTACTAAAGTGATCCTTTGAGGCTGTAAGGAAAAGACAGGAGAGAGAGGCTTGGATGATAGTGTAGAAATGAAGACTATCAGTAAAGGTAACTAAAAGGCAAAGAGAGAGACAAAGATAAGATTTGACAGATAAAGCCAAAGGGTAAAATGGGTGAAGTGAATACTGCCTTTACAGTAACACTATATGTTAATGGATTAAACTCCTTGATCAAAAGTTACAGATTATCAGAACAGATAAAATAGTATGATCCAACTCTACTCTGTATACAGTAGACTTACCTTAGACACCATTTTATTCCTTCTAATTATGGCTTGAAGTCTAGAGATCAAAGATCAAGTTGGTAGTAAGGCAATGCTTAATCCTAGAGAGGTAGCATTCTGGTGTCTTTTATCATATGGCAAAGTCCTAGAATCCTGCTGTGGCATTCTCATAAAGACCATGGTCAAATTTTTCCTGGTTATAAGGGACCCAGTTGTACAGATTCAGTACTGCCCTGATTCTTTCTTATGAACCTTAGATAGCATCTTAGGAAACCCTATGTATATACACACAATAAATATAAAGAAAAGGGGAAGGACATGGAGCTACATTGAAGCAGTTACTGTTTACCTCAAATAAAGTTCTCAGTGATATAATGTAAATTATGAAAAATTGAAATATATATTCTAAAATTTCACTTAAAAATGCAAAGATAAGTAAAGAAAAACAAAGTTAAAAAATTAATTTAAATGGTACACCAAAAGAATTCTATTACAAATGAAGATAATCAAGTGGAACAGAAGAACAAAAAAAGAAGATATGGAAAACAAATCCCAAAATTGGAAATACACATCCAGACATGCTAACAAATACAATAAATATGAATTGATGAATCTACCCCCAAACAGTGGGAGATTGTCAGACTGGATGAAATTGTAAGAAACAATAATGTACTGTTTAAAATAGATGTACAATACAAAGACAAAAATGCGTTAAAAAATGATAGAAAAATATATAACATTCAAACAGTAACCATTAGGGAACTGGAGTTGTTATAAAAGTCTAGCAGTTTCTAGTATATACAGTTGATGAATAATGAATATTTTTGAATGAAAACATGAATGAATTATACCTAAGCCAGAGATGGAGAAGCAAAAGCATATCATATTTTAGAGCTATTATAAGCTGTTCCAAATGTCTTCAGTATCATTTTGCAAATTGAAGCCCAAAATATGTTAATAGATATTCAGTGAAAAACAGTAGCTTTGTACTGAAATTTTAACATTTCTTTTCCTTTCTTGAGTATTCTCAATGACTGTTAAAGTTTTCAAGTGTTTCCTCATTTTTTCAAACATATTTGACCAGAATTTTATCAATCTTGAGAAACTTGCTTAAAACCCTGTTTAGGAGGAAGATACCTCAGTGGCATCGGTGGGGGATGAGCCTAGAGAGATCGGTCATGGCCAGCCCACAAGACTTCTGGGATAAAATACTGAGGAATCTGAACCTTACTGCGCAGACTACATAAAAATTGAAAGATGTAGATAAGTGAGTTATATTATCTCATAAGCATTTTATGAAATTCCAGCAGCAGTGTAGAGGATGAATTGGAGGGTAGCAAGGCCAAAGGCAGAGGACCTGGGAGGAAATTTGGGGCAGTGATCCAGGTGGTATAAATGATGAAATCACTTGGTAAGTCTATAACAAGAAGAATGGGGAGGAGGAGTGAAATTAAGAAAACATATTTAGAAAGTAGAATTGATTTTCTTCCCAGATAATTGCTTTGAAGAGTGAAAGAATGGGAAGTACCAGGGAGACCTTTCAGCTTTTGATGTGGAGAACTGATCAGGTGGTGGTGGCATTTATCTTGACAATGAAGAGGGAACAAAACTTCGGGATATAGAGCTTTAGTTTGAGGACCCCATGAGAATCCAATTGGATATTCAGATGTCTGTCTCAGGAGAGTGTTCTGTGCTAGTGTACAGAATAAGGGTCAATGACATATTGAGTTGAAGCCACAGATTTTGGTGTGATCACTCAGAGAGAGGGAATATATAGAGTGAGAAGAGAGTGGGAATGAAATGAAATCGTGGGGAACATTAACATGTAAGCAGTAAACAGAGAAAGGACACTAAGAAGGAAGAAACAGAGAGGTAGGAAGGAAATAAAAAAGACGATATGGGGAAGTCAAACTGATGGAAGGGAAAGAATATAATTAAATCCATAAATGGTAGTTCTGAGGAAGAAAAAACAAATGATAAAGAAAGTGACTATTGCATTTGAGAACTTGAACATAATTGGTAATCTTTAGAGAGCAGTTTCAGTGGAGTGGCTGGCTAATGTGTAGCAAGATCACTGTGGGTTAAATTAAAGACTAGAAAGTCTGGACGGGTAATGGACATGACTCTTCTAAGAAGCCAACCTTTGGAAGAGTGAGAGGGCAGTACTTAGAGTGGTGGAGACTTTTGTGTGAAGCTTTGCTCTTACTCTTGAATAAGACTGAAGGATAGGAGATAGCATGCTTATGTATCGAGGAGAATCCAGAGAGAGGGAGAGGGTGATATCTGAGATGATTGAGCATGCTTGTTAGGAGGTACGACATAGACAAGGCCAACTGCATAGGCCAAGCAATATTTTCTTACTCTAAATAATTCAATACATTGCCTTAAGACATAATATTTAGGATGGATTCAGTCAATTGAGTAAAGACATTTTACATGTTTGTGTATTTCTTACCAACATAGATTAGACATAAGTAAGTGTTCACTTGCCCACAAATATGTCTTGCTCATCCTGCTGCTTCTGCTCTGCTGCAACCTCATCACAATCTTCTTCCCCCAGGTTCTTTCATATAGGGATTCATTGAGTAATATCCCCACTTGTCATGTCCTACTAAAGCCATATGTGATCTGTTTTCTGCCTAACTCTCCACCATTGCATGTCCAACAATTCTGTCCTAGTTTCTCTTCTATTCCTTGAACTGGTGAAGTGTTTTGCCCATTCAGGATATTTGCCCTTTCTGTGATTGCTGTCAGAAATGTTCTTTTCT
Organism: Myrmecophaga tridactyla; assembly: GCA_004026745.1. NCBI lineage: Eukaryota > Metazoa > Chordata > Mammalia > Pilosa > Myrmecophagidae > Myrmecophaga > Myrmecophaga tridactyla. The sequence continues at coordinate 53,024 of PVIY010005391.1, read as the reverse complement.
TAGGACTTTGTGTGGCTGACTCCTCCTTCTTCAGTTCTCAGCCTGAATATCATGCCATTTCCTCACATGAAAGTAGATCTATGCAAACATGACATGTCTTACTATGCTAACAATCATAATATTCTTTATATATCCTTCAACTCCTTTAATGGAGCAATAGCTATCTTTCTTGTTTTAATATAGTCCCACTGGGATAAAACACCATAGCATTGGTCACGATTTATCAATATGCCAATAAAGTATATCATTCTAGATTGTTAAGTGTATAAGAGCCAAGGAGAGAAGATTTATTGTCATGCTGTTTTAGAGATAGTCTTGGGCAGGGCCAAGACCTCATATTCACATAAGGGCTGAAATTCAAATACTAACATTTCTTCCAAGTGAGACTTTAGTTCCTTTTTTTTCTTCCTCATACAAAAACATTTTAAAATTTGTACATTTAGTCACTATCCTTGTACACTCTTGGCATTTCTAGATTACACCATCTCAGTCTTTATCGTCTACTTTCCTTCTGATTTCACTTCTGCCCCCAACCCTCTCCCCTCTATCATTCTTACATTCAGCTTCATTCAGTGTATTAACATTATTGTATTACAGTTGGATAGTATTGTGCTATCCATTTCTGAATTTTTACAATCAGTCCTGTTACACAATCTGTATTCCTTCAGTTAAAATTATCCCAAATCTACCTTATTTCTATCTCCTGATGGTCTCTATTCTTAACTGAAATTCTCCAAGTTCATTCATTAATGTTAGTTCATATCATTGAGACCATACAGAATTTGTACTTTTGTTTCTAGCTAATCTCACTGAGCATAATGCCCTTAAGGTCCATCCATGTTGTTACATACTTCATAACTTTATTCTCTCCTACAGCTGCATATTATTCTATCATATGTATATACCACAGCTTGTTTAGCCATTCGTCTGTTGATGGATATTTGGGCTGTTTCCATCTCTTGATAATTGTAAATAATGCTGCCATAAACATTAGTGTGCAAATATCCATTTGTGTCCTTGTCCTCGTGTCCTCTGAATAGATACCTAGCAATGGTATTGCCAGATCTTATGGCAATTTTATACTTAGCTTCCTGAAGAACCACCAAACTGTTTTCCACAGGAGTTGTACCATTTTACATTCCCACCAACAGTGGATAAGAGTAGTCTTTCTCCACATCCTCTCCAGCACTTATTGTTTTCTGTTCTATTGATAATGACCAGTCTGGTGGGTGTGGGATGATAGCTCATTGTAGTTTTAATTCGCATTTCCCTAATAGCCAAATTAAGCATCTTTTCATGAGCCTTTTGACCATTTGTATTTCCTCTTCTGAGAAGTGTTTGTTCATGCCTTTTGCCCATTTTGTAATTGAGTTGTTTGTCTTTTTATTGTTGAGTTAAATAATCTCTTTATATATTCTGGATGCTAGACCCTTATCTGATATACCGTTTCCAAATACTGTCTCAGAAATGTATAAGCTGTCTTTTTACTTTCTTGACAATGTTCTTTGATGCACAAAAGTGTTTAATTTTGAGGAGTTCCCACTTATCTATTTCTTTCTTCAGTGTTCGTGTTTTGGGTGTAAGATATAGGAAACTGCCACCTATTAGAAGATTTATAAGATATTTCCCTACATTTTCTTCTAAAAGTTTTATGGTCTTAGATCTAATGTTTAGGTCTTTGACCCATTTTGGGTTAATATTTGTATAGGGTGTGAGATATGGATCCTCTTTCATTCTTTTGCATGTGGATATCCAGTTCTCTCTTTACCATTTATTGAAGAGACTATTCTGTCCCAGTGAGTTGGCTTGATGGCCTTATCAAAGATCAACTTCCATAGATGAGAGGGTCTATATCTGAAAACTGTATTAGATTTCATTGATCAGTATATCTATCTTTGAGTCAGTATGATGCTGTTTTGACCACTGTAGCTTCATAATACACCTTAAAGTCAGGTAGTGTGAGACCTATGACATCATTTTTCTGTCTCAGGATATTTTTAGCAATTCGGGGCACCCTGCCCTTCAAGATAAATTTGGTTATTGGTTTTTCTATTTCTGAAAAGTAAGTTCTTTTGGAATTTTAATTGATATTGCATTGAATCTATAAATCAATTTAGGTAGAATTGACGTCTTAACTATATTTAGCCTTCCAATCCATGAACACGTATGCTCTTCCATATATTTATGTCTTCTGTGATTTCTTTTAGCAACTTCTTGTAGTTTTCTTTATATAGGTCTTTTGTATTCTTAGTTAAATTTATTCCCAAATATTTTATTCTTTTGGTTGCAATTGTAAATGGAGTTTTTTTCTTGATTTCTCCCTCAGGTTTTCATTACTAGTGTACAGAAACATTGCAGATTTTTGAGTGTTGACCTTGTAACCTGACACTTTGCTGTACTCATTTATGACCTCTAGTAGTTTGCTGTGGATTTTTTGGGGTTTTTGACATATAGTTTCATATCATCTGCAAACAGTGAGAGTTTTATTTCTTTTCCCAATGTTGATGCCTTGTATTTCTTTTTCTTGTCTAATCGCTCTGGCTAGAACTCCCAACACAATGTAGAATAACAATGGTGATAGTGGACATCCTTGTCTTGTTCCTTATATTAGGGGGAACGTTTTCAGTTTTTCCCCATTGAGGATGATATTAGGTGTGGGATTTTCATTTGTTCCCTTTATCATGTTGAGGAAGTTACCTTCTATTCCTATCCTTTGAAGTGTTTTCAGCAAGAAAGGATGTTGAATTTTGTCAAATGCCTTTTCTGCATTAATCGAGATGATCATGTGGTTTCTCTGCTTTGATTTGTTGATATGGTATATTACATTAATTGATTTTCTTATGTTGAACTTTCTTTGAATACCCGGGATGAATCCTACTTGGGCATGGTGCATAATGTGTTTTAATGTGCTGCTGGATTCGATTTGCAAGAATTCTGTTGAAGATTTTTGCATCTATACTCATTAGATAGAATGGTCTGTAATTTTCTTTTCTTGTAATATCTTTGTCTGGCTTTGGTATGAGAGTGATGTTGGCTTCATAGAATGGTTAGGTAGACTTCCTTCCTCTTCAATTTTTTTAAGAGTTTGAGCAGAACTGGTACTAATTTTTCTTGAATGTTTGGTAGAATTGTGAAGCCATCTGGTTCTGAACTTTTCTTTTTTGGGAACTTCTTAATGACTAATTCAATTTCTTTACTTGTAATTGGTTTGTTGAGGCTGTCTATTTCTTCTCGAGTAAGTGTTGGTTGTTCATGCCTTTCTAGGAAGTTATCCATTTCATCTACATTGTCTAGTTTATTAGCATAAAGTTGTTCATAGTATCCTCTCATTACTTCCTTTATTTCTGCAGTGTCAGTGGTTATGTTTCCTCTTCCATTTCTGATTTTATTTGCATCCTCTCTCTTCTTCCTTGCTAAGAGGCCCATCAATCTTATTGATTTTCTCATCAGACCAACTTCTGGTTTTGCTGATTTTCTTGATTGTGCTCATATTCTCTGTTCTAGTTTGTTAGCTGCTGGAATGCAATATACCCAAAACGGAATGGCCTTTTTAAAAGGAGAATTTAATAAGTTGCTTGTTTACAGTTCTAAATCCAAGATAAAGTCCCAATTAAAACAAGTCTATAGAAATGTCCAATGAAAGGCATCCAGAGAAAGATATCTTGATTCAAGAAGGCTGATGAAGTTCAGGGTTTCTTTCTCAAGTAAGAAGGCACATGGAAAACATAGTCACAGTTTCTTTCTCAGCTGGAAGGGCACATGGCGAGCAAGGTGTCATCTGCTATCTTTCTCTCCTGGCTCCCTGTTTCATGTATTCCCTTTATCATGTTGAGGATGTTTCCTTCTATTACTATCCTTTGAAGTGTTTTCATGGCGTATTACATGGGAATATATGAAAAACCCACAGCTAATATCATCCTCAATGGGGAAAAACTGAAAACCTTTGGCCTAATATGAATAGTGTTCTTCTTTGCTTCTTTTAATTGTTTTACATTTGAAGTCCAATTTGTTGGATATTAGCATAGTTACTCCTACTTTTTTCTGATTGTTGTTTGCATGAAATATCTTTTCCTAACATTTTACTTTCAACGTGTGTTTATCCTTGGGTCTAAAATGCGTCTTCTGTAGATAGCATAGAGATGGGCCCTGTTTTTTAATCCATTCTGCCAGTCTATGTGTTTTGATTGGGGAGTTTAATCCATTAACATTTAGTGTTATTACTGTAGGAGCAGTACTTTCTTCTACCATTTTGCCTTTTGGATTTTATATATCATATCTAATTTTTCTTCTTTTTACCTTTACTGGTAGTCCTCATATCTACACTCCTTTCCACTCCTCTCTCTCTCTTGTCTTTTCCTATCTGTCTCTAGTGTTCTTTTTAGTATTTATTGCAGAGCCAATCTCTTGGTCACAAATTCTCTCAGTGGTTTTTTTCTGAAAATCTTTTAATTTCCCCCTTATTTTTGAAGGACAATTTTGCTGAATACAGAATTCTTGGTCGGGATATTTTCTCTTTTAGTATCTTAAGTACATCACATCACTGTCTTCTCACCTCCATTATTTCTGCTGATAAGTCTATGCATGGTCTTTTTGGGCTTCCCTTGCATGTGATCAATTGTTTTTCTCTTGCTACTTTCAAAATTCTCTCTTTCTTTTTGACATTGGACATTCTGATTAGTAAGTGACCTGGAGAATTTGAATCTATTCTGTTTGGGGTACACTGCACTTCTTGGATCTGTAATTTTAAGTCTTTCATAAGAGTTGGGAAATTTTCAGTGATAATTTCCTGCATTAGTTTTCCTCCTCCTTTTCCCTTTTCTTCTACTTCTGTGACACCCACACCACATACAACATATTGTGTGCTTTATGTTGTCATTCAATTCCCTGAATCTCTGCTCATATTTTTCCATTCTTTTACATGTATTTTCCTTAGCTTGTTGGGTTTCAGATGTCCTGTCCTCCAGTTCATTAATCCTATCTTCTGCCTCTTAAAATCTAACATTGTAGGTTTCCATTGTTTTTTTCTCAGCTCTTCTACTGTGACTTTCATTCCCATAAGTTCTGCAATTTGTTTCTTTAGAGTTTTGATTTCTTCTTTTTGTTCATCCCTTGTCTTCTTTATATCCTCCCTTAATTCATTGATTTGATTTTGGTGAGGTTTTCCATATCTGTTCAAACATTCTGAATTAATTGTTTCAACTCCTGTATCTCATTTGAATTGGTGGTTTGTTCCTTTGCCTGAGCCATATTTTCAATTTTCCTAGTATGGTTCATTATTTTTTCTGGTGTCTAGCCATTTAATTTCATTAATTAGTTTATTCTGGAGACTGTTTTCACTTTTTTTTTACCTAGTATTTTCTTCCTGGATGACTTTGTTGTCTCTCTGTTCTTTGACATTCAGTTCAGCTTATTCTAGACATCTAGCTTAAGTTTTGTTGAACAGAGCAGAATTTTTCAGTTCTTGTTTACTTGTTTCTTGTCCTTTATGGTGCCTTTTTTCCCTTAGAAGGGTCTTCTTAGATATTATAGACCCCAGTCATATTTACCCAGAGCAAACTGGCCTCCTCTCAGGAAGGAAGAGTAACCTGAATCAGTTTTACCTGAGGGTGAGATCCAGCAGTTTGAAAGATTTTCTTATGAAGCCTCTAGACTCTGTGTTTTTCCTGTCCTGTAGTGCTTGTCTGCCTGCAGGTCCCACCAGTATAAGGTGAAGTGTTACCTTTAACTTCGATAGACTCTCCTTGCTGGGGGAGTGGTCAAGACAGAGGAGAAGCTGTAGGCTGGCTTTAATGGCTTCAGTTTTCCAGACCCTAGGGTCTGAATTCTTTGAGGAAGGGATTCCACCTGAGCTGGGCCCCACTCCTCTCGTGGGGAAGGCATAGTTTCCAGACAAGTTCTAAGACAAGCTTAATTCTGCCTGAGAAGCCTTGCAGTTATATCCAAAGAGTAGTCAAGTCATAGAAACACAGCCAAAAAAAAGAGAAAAACAGAAAGAAAAAATTCCTTTTCAGAGCAGGATCCCTGTTCCTTGGATTTGCCAATCAAAATCTCAAGTTGGCACATTACTCTGTGTATCTCCAGGTCCTATGTGCACCTTCCTTTCCTTCAAGACCCAGACTCTTTCAAGTATTTTATGTTGTCAGATCCAAAAAAAACTCTGTTTTTTTTTCTTTCTCCATCATCCCTGCCCTCCTCTGCACCAAGGAAAAAAACCAACAACCTCAGCTTTAATTCGAGGTTCAGCTAAGCTGGGGGCCTATTTTTAGTAGTCAGAATTTGTTAATTAATTTCATAATTGGAACTTGGTGGCATTCAGCCCCTTGCTGCTAGTAAAGTCCCTTTCCTTTCCCCTCTGGGAAGGAACCTGTGGAGGAGGGGCACCAGCCACCCCAGGTTGGGGGACTCACGGTCCTGGGTGGGCTTGCAGCTGGTCCAGCTTGTCCAGACTGGTGTACACTGTGTGTCCTGTCACTGATATGCCTCCAGCAGCTCTTTTATACTGTTCCTGGCTATTTGCTAGCAGCTCTGGAAGATGAACTAAATCCCATACCTCCCTAAGATGCCATCTTGGCTTCAATCCAGTTTCGTTTTTTTAAAAAATGTGTTTGTTAAAAGGTCACTTAATAAGCCTTTAAAAGGTGCCATAATAAACTTTTGGCAGTTTTTGTTTCTTGGTTTGTTGTATATGTCAGTCCCCACACTTCCATGTATTCTACCACCCAAAAGCTACAAGGAAAGGGTGATTTAGAAGGAAAGGATTTGGGCATCACAGATTTCAGAATCATTTCCACGATTCAGGCTTGTACTCTGGGAACACAAGTGTCTGTACACAGGGAGAAATTCCAACAGGGTTCAAGTTTGGTACTTACTGCACAGACTTCTGAAACTAGGCTGACAGCATTTGGCAGAACCATTGGCTGGATGGGATGAAGCCAGAGAAGGGTGAGAGCCACAGGAAGGAACCTTGGGAAACAAGGACTGTCTTTTGAGGGTTGACACTCAGAGGGAGCTCTGAGCTGGAAAGGTAACCAAGAGCAATCACAACTGTGTTAATCAATGTGGACTGTGGGGTTTCTGGGAGCCTGCTTCAGTGACAAGAATGCTCTTCAGGAAGGCTGTGTGTATATCCAATTTTCATTTCCTTTTTCCTCCTCTTGTTAGTCTACTCCCACAGAAAGCAAGGTATATGAGCAGAACGATGACTCTGCCATCAATAAGTGTAATGCCACCAGGGGACCCATTATACCCTGGGTGTCTCCCGTTACAGTAATCACAGTATGGCTATGTGGATACATCTACCAGACATACACACCTAGTGTTCACTGTTTTGATGTTGGTACACAGGGGGAAGGAGAAGCACTCTGGAAGGCAGAGGAAATTCCAGTGGGAGAGTCATAAGAAAATCACAGTCCTCATAGAAGGATGGCCACTCTCCCCATGCCCTGGTGGAATTTGACAGTGTACTAGACTCCTTGAATTAGCCTTCACTGTGTCATGATGCCCATCCACAACACGCTCATGGCTAAGACACTTCCCTCAATTTAAATGCCATCTGTGATGGTTAGGTTCTGGTGTCAAAGTGGTGAATGATTACGTCCCATTGTCTTGCCAGGCAAGTACTAGCCTGGCCATTGCTACAAGGATATTTCATGGCTGTTTGATAAACAAGAAAGCTGGTATATTTTAAGTCATTAACCATTGATTGCATCTGTGGGTGATTCCATCTGTAATCAACTAAGTCCTGTCTCCCATGCCAAGATAATCCAATCAGTTGAAGGCTTTTAAGGAAGAAAAGAGACTGTTTCTCTGCTTCTTTAGTCAGTGAACCTCTCCTGTGGAGTATGTCCAGACCCTTCTTTGGAGCCATCAGCTTCACAACCTGCCCTATGGATTCTAGACTCTTCCATTCCCATGGTTGCATAAGACACCCTTATAAATCTCATACTTAAAAATTTCTTCTTTGGGTTCTGTTTCTTTAGAGAACACTAACACAGCTTGGTACCAGGAGTAGTTCTTGAGAAACAGAATCTTAAACATGAGTTTTTACAATTGGTTTTCTACTCTGACTAGACTCAGAGGTATGGATTGCACTGTTCCCAGTAATCAAGATAGCATTGACCATTGATGGGGGGAGTTGGCAAAAAAGATACTCAAAATATTGTGTTTAGATTCTGCTAGCCGTATGCTTATGTGAGGCAAGAATTTGGGTGAAAATGTTTTTGACACCTCTATGGAGTTTTGTAGAATTAAGAGGTATAGTGAGTTGGCTGGTTGTTGTTAGATACACTGGATACAAGGACGAGGGAAAGGAATGAGCTGAAGGCTTCAGATCTGAAACCTGAGTACCACATGAATGATTTAAAATTTTCCCTTTCTGCCCTGAAAGAAACTTTTATTTCCTGTGGTTGCAGAATTGTTATCTCTGAAAACCAGATATAATACCTCATTGTGTGAGCAGCAGATTTACAAGATAAACTAAAATCTCAAGCTTGCATGGTGTCTGCTGTTAAAGTAAAGACTTTGATTGGAAAAGAATGGGATTCTGAATTGCCAGATGGTGATATATGGCTTGATAACGATGTTGATGGGAAGACAGTATCCCTAGAATCTGTTAAGAATTTGCTAAATAGATCTGTAATAGATTTTGCCCTGAGGAAGGAGCTTCCCGACCTCTTGCTTGATGAAACAGATTTGAAGCCTCCAGTCTCCTCAAAGGAGTGTGCCATCCAACCTCTTCCTAAAGAAAATAGCCCTTCATTGCCTGATAACCCTGTAACCACCTCCCCTGAGGAAAAAACCTTCACTGCTGTCCAAGGCAGCTAATCCTGTTTCACCAGACAAATTTTCAATGGAATATCTTGAGGTAAATGGTTTGAAAGGCACTTCCATTTCTTTTTCAGGGCCCACCCTCTTTTCTTCAAGATCTATAACTGGATTGAAATCCCAAACGGCCCCAGAAAGTGAGGTACAATATGTGACCCATGAGGAAGTATGCAATACTTCAAAAGAACTGCATGAGTTTTCCAATTTATATTGACAGAACTCAGGAGAATATGCTTGGGAATGGATATTGAGAGTTTTCCCAAGTTCCAAAATGTATAATGGTAATGGACATATTTGGCAGCTGGCAGAATACCCACATTGGCCTTATGACTCATGGTGTGAGGGAAATTATGGTAAGAAAGACCAAGTGGAAGCCACTAGAACTGCCCCTACCTAGCAAAATAGTGAATCATAAGCAATACCATATTTTCGGGGAGATTGAGGTGACTAGTGCCTCTCTTAAGGACTTGAAGGATGCATGGTAGTGAGTCTCATGACATTCCCATTCCACTCTCTTATTTGGTCTGGGAGAAAAGAGATGGGGCTTTGAAGGATAGTGAACTATCATAAACTTAACTATCATAAACTTAATTGGAGTGGTAGCTAACATGGCATTTGGTGTTCTAGATATGGTATCACTGCTTGAGCAAATCAATGTATCACCTGGAAACTGGTATGTAACTATTATCAGTGAAATGCTTTTTATCTCAATAGCTGTTAGCAAGGACCACCAGAAACAATTTGCACTCATATGGCAGGGCCAGCAGTGTACCTTCACTTTCCTCCCTCATAGATATGTCAACTCTCCAGTCTTATGTCTACAATCTTATCTGTAGGGAACTTGCCTATTTCTCTCTCCCTCAAGACATCACATTATTCTATTATATTTATGATATCATGCTAATTGAACATAGGGAGCAAGAAGTAGCAACTACTTTAGACTTTTTGGTAAGGCATTTGCATGTCAGGGGATGGGATATAAATCCAACAAAAATGCAGGGGCCTTCCACCTCAGTGAAATTTCTAGGTGACAAGTAGTGTGGGACATGTCAAGATATCCCTTTTAAGGTGAAGGATAAGCTGTTTCATCTGGCCCATCCTATGACCAAAAAATAGGAAACATCTATCTTCTGATTTTGAAGATAACACATTCCCCACTTGGATGTACCACTGTGGCCCATTTATCAAGTGACCAGAAAAGGTACTAATTTTGAAAGGGGATCAGAAAAAGAAGAAGCTTTGTGACAGATCCAGGCTGCTGTACAAGCTGCCCTCCCACTTGGTTCTTATGATCAATCAGATCCAATGTTGCTGGAAATGTCAATGGCAAATAGGAATCTTGTCTGGAGTCTCACCAGACCCCTATAAGACCCTTAGGATTTAAAAAAAATTATTAATTAAAAAAAATTACAAGAAAGAAACACAAACATTCCTAATATATGATCATTCCATTCTACATATATAATCAGTAATTCACAATATCATCACATAGTTGCATGGTCATCATCATGATAGTTTCTTAGAACATTTGCATCAATTCTGAAAAATAAATAAAAAGACAACAGAAAGATAAAATGAAAACCGAAAAAAAGAAAAATTTAAAAAATTATACATACCATATCCTTACTCCTCCCTTTCACTGATCACTAACATTTCAAACTAAATTTATTTTAGCATTTGTTCCCCCTATTATTATTTTTATTCCATATGTTATACTCATCTGTTGACAAGGTAAATTAAAGGAGCATCAGACACAAAGTTTTCACAATCTCACAGTCACACTGTGAAAGCTGTATCATTATACTATCATCATCAAGAAACATGGATACTGGAACACAGCTCTACATTTTCAGGCAGTTCCCTCCAGTCTTTCCATTACATCTTGGATAACAAGGTGATATCTACTTAATGCATAAGAACAAACTCCAGGATAACCTCTCGGCTCTGTTTGGAATCTCTCAGCCATTGACACTGTTTCATTTCACTCTTCCCCCTTTTGGTCTAGAAGGCTTTCTCAATCACTTGATGCTGGGTCTCAGCTCATTCTAGGATTTCTGTCGCACATTGCCAGGAAGGTCTACACCCCTGGCAGTCATGTCCGATGTAGACAGGGAGATGGTGGTGAGTTTGCTTGTTGTGCTGGCTGGAGAGAGAGGCCACATATGAGCAACAAAGGAGGTTCTCTTGGCGGTGACACTTAGGCCTAATTTTAAGTAGGCTTGACCTATCCTTTGCGGCGTTAAGTTTCATATGAACAAACCCCAAGACCGGGGGCTCAACCTATAGCTTTGGTTGTCCACACTGCTTGTGAGAATATCAAGAATTCAACTTGGGGTAGTTGAATTTCTCCCCATTCTCACCATTCTCCTAAGGGGACTTTCCAAATACTTTTCCACTCACTGATAAAGTCACTCTGGGATTCATTGGGGCATCACTCTGGACAAACCAACAAAACTTTATGTCCTACCCAAGGTTCCACATACTTATGTTGTTCAAACAAGCTGTCTACATAAGTTATATAAGGAAATTCACTAGTCAAAATATAAATTTTGTACCAAAGAAGCATTTTTTGCTTTAGTCTCACACATAAGTTGAAATTTTAAAATATTAATTACCATCTGTTTTCAGCACCTTGCAGTAATGACATTCCTTTGTTCTTCCTCATGCAAAAACATTTTTAAAATTTGTACATTTAGTCACTATCGTTATACACTCTAGGCATTCCTAGATTATACCATCTTAATCTTTATCGTCTATCTTTCTTTCTGATTTCACTTATGCCTCTAGCCCTACTCCCTCTATCATTCCCACATTCAGCTTCACTCAGTGTTTTAACATAATTGTATTATAGTTAGGAAGTATTGTGCTGTGATTTCTGCATTTTTATATTCAGTCCTGTTGCACAATCTGTATCCCTTGAGCTCCAATTACCCAATATCTTACCCTATTTCTATCTTCTGATGGTCTCTGTTACCAACGAAATTTTCCAAGTTTATTCATTAATGTCAGTTCATATCAGTGAGACCATACAGTATTTGTCCTTTTGTTTTTGGCTAATCTCACTCAGCATAATGTCCTTAAGATCCATCCATGTTGTTACATACTTCATAACTTTATTCTCTCTTACAGCTACATCATATTCCATCATATGTATATACCAGTTTGTTTAGCCACCTGTCTGTTGATGGACATTTTGACTGTTTCCATCTCTTTTCAATTGTAAATAATGCTGCTATAAACATTGGTGTGCAAATGTCCGTTTGTGTCCTTGCCCTCATTTCCTTTGAGTAGAGACAGCATAGAGATGGGTCCTGTTTTTTAATCCATTCTGCCAGTCTATGTTTTTGATTGGGGAGTTTAATCCATTACCATTTAGTGTTATTATTTTACAGGTAGTACTTTCTTCTACCATTTTTTCTTTTGGATTTTATATGTCATATCTAATTTTTCTTCTTTTTACCTTTACTCATAGGCTTCCTTTCTACTCTCTTCTCCACACCTCTCTCTTCTGTCTTTTCGTATCTGCCTCTAGTGCTCCCTTGAGTATTTCTTGCAGAGCGGGTTCTCTTGGTCACAAATTCTCTCAGTGATTTTTTGTCTGAAAATGTTTTAATTTCTCCCTCATTTTTGAGGGACAATTTTGCTGGATATGGAATTCTTGGTTGGCAGTTTTTCTCTTTTAGTAATTTAAATATATCATCCCACTGTCTTCTCGCCTCCATGGTTTCTGCTGAGAAATCTATGCATAGTCTTATTGTGCTCCCCTTGTCTGTGATGGATTGCTTTTCTGTTGCTGCTTTCAAGATTCTCTCTTTCTCTTTGACCTCTGACATTCTGATTAGTAAATGTCTTGGAGTACATCTATTTGGAGCTATTCTCTTTGGGGTACGCTGCACTTCTTGGATCTGTAATTTTAAGTCTTTCATAAGAGTTGGGAAATTTTCAGTGATAATTTCCCCCATTAGTTTTTCTCCTCCTTTCCCCTTCTCTGCTCTTTCTGGGACACCCACAGCACGTATATTCATGCACTTCATATTGTCCTTCAATTCCCTGAGTCCCTGTTCATATTTTTCCATTTTTCCCTATATTTTCTTTTTCTTGTCATATTTCAGATGTTCCATCCTCCAGTTCTCTAATCCTATCTTCTGCCTCTTGAAATCTACCATTCTAAGTTTCCATTGTTTCTTTCATCTCTTCTACCATGCCTTTCATTCCCATAAGTTCTGTGATTTGTTTTTTCAGACTTTCAATTTCTTCTTTTTGTTCATTGCTTGCCTTCTTTATATCCTCCCTCAATTCATTGATTTGGTTTTTGATGAGGTTTTCCACGTCTGTTCATATATTCTGAATTAATTGTTTCAGCTCATGTATCTCATTTGAATTGTTGGTTTATTCCTTTGACTGGGCCATATCTTCGATTTTCCTAGTGTGATTTGTTATTTTTTTCTGGTATCTAGGCATTTAATTACCTTAATTAATTTATTCTGGAGATTGTTTTCACTTCGCTTACCTAGGATTTTCTTTCTGGATGAATTTGTTCTCTATGTGTTCTTTGACATTCAGTTCAGCTTTTGCTGGACCTCTAGCTTAGGTTTTGTTTAACGGAGGAGAATTTTTCAGTTCTTGTTTTCTTTTTTCTTGCCCTGCTTGTATGGTGCCTTTTTTTCCCACCCTTAAGAGGGTCTACTTAGGTATTATAGACTGCAGCCGGATTTTCCCAGATGAAACTGGACTCCTATCAGGAGGAAAGACTCATCTTCATCAGTTTTCCCTGAGGGTGAGACCCAGGAGGTTGAAAGACGTTTCTGTGAAGTCTCTGGGCTCTGTTTTTCTTATCCTGCCCAGCAAGAAAACCCTAGGTAAAAGAAGTGAAAGCAACCCCCAGAATAAACTAATTAACGTAATTAAATGCCTAGATGCCAGCAAAAAATAACAAATCACCTGGAGGCAGTTGTCTGCCTGCAGGTCCCACAAGCATAAGGTGATGTGGTATCTTTAAGTTTGGCAGAATCTCCCTGCTGGGGATGTGGTGGAGACAGAGGAGAGGATGTAGGCTGGTTTTAATAGCTTCAAATTACCAAGCCCTGGTGTCTGAATTACTTGAGGAGGGATTCCACCTGAGCTGGGCTCCACCCTCCCCTGGGGAAGGCACAAGTTCCCCCAAAGGAGCTTCTTTCTGCCTGTGCCTGGGGCAGTTGCAGCCTGAGAAGTCCTGGAGCTGAATCCAAAGACAATCAAGCCTTTGTAGAAACACAGCCACAGAAACCTCTGTTTCCTGTTTATTCTCTTTTTCAGTCAGCCCTGCCCCCTTGGAATCGGGGCAAAAATGAGCAAACTCCACTTTGACCAGGTTCCCCTGAGCTGGGGACCTATTTTTAGTAGTCAGAATCTGTTAATTAATGCCACAATTGGTGTTTGGTTGGGCTCAACCCCTGCTGCTGGTACAGATCCTTTCCTTTCCCCTCTGGGAAGCTGCCTGTGGGGAAGGGACACCGGCCACCGTGGCTTGGGGAACTCACGGTTCTGGGGAGGCTTGCAGCTGGTCCAGCTGGTCCAGACTGGAGTATGCTGTGTGTCTTGTCACTGACATGGCCCCAGGAGCTGTTCTGTACTGTTTCTGATTATTTAGTAATTGTTCTGGAGGATGAATTAAAACATACACATTGCTAAGCCGCCACCTTGATTGAAACTCAGACCCTTAGGATTTTGGAGCAAAGACTTACTATCCACTGCAGATAATTATTTTCGTTTTGAGAAACAGCTTTCAGCATGCTACTAGATCTTGGTAGAGACTAAACACTTAACCTTGGACCATCAAGTTACCATGAGACCTGAGTTGCCTATCATGAGCTGTGTGTTGTGTGACCCAACAAGCTATAAAGTTGGGCGTCCACATTGGCACTCCATCATAAAATGGAAATGGTATATTAGAAATAATGTTCAAATAGGTCCTGAAGAAACAGGTAAGCTACATGTGGATGTGGCCTAAATGCCCTTGGCTCCCACTCCTGTCATATTATCTTCTCTTTTGCAGACTAGATCTATTGCTTCTTGGGGAGTTCCAAGTTTTCTTGACTAGTAAGAGAAAACTAAAGCTTGGTTTATGGATGGTATTCTGCATAATATGCAGGGACCACCAGAAGTGGAGAGCTACAGCACTACAACCTCATTATGGGCTGTCCTTAAATGAGGGTTGTGAGGGGAAATCCACCCTGTGGGCAAAACTTTAAGCAGTTCACCTGGTTGTTCATTTTTCTTGGAAAGACATCTGGCCAGCAGTGAATTTGTATATTGACTCATGGGCTGTGGCTTATTGTTTGGCTGAATGGTCAGGGACTTGGAAGGAGCATGATTGAAAAATTGGAGACAAAGAGGTCTGGGGAAGAGGTTTGTAGATTGACCTTTCTGAGTGGGCAAAGAACTTGAAGATATTTGTGTCCCATTTGAATGTTCACCAGAGGGTTATTTAGGCCAAGGAAGGTTTTAATAATCAAGTGAATAAGATGACACATCCTGTGCATACAAGTTATCCACTTTCCTCAGCCACTACTGCTATTGCCCAATGGGGTCTTGAACAAAATGAGCATGGTGGTAGGGCTGGAGGATATGCATGAGCTAATCAACATTGTCTTCTACTCACCAAGGCTTACCTGACTATGGTCACTGCTAAGTGCTCAATCTGCCACAGCTGAGACCCATACTGAGTCCCTGATGTGGCACCATTCCCTGAAGTGAACAACCTGCTACATAGTGTCCGCTTGCTTACATTAGACCACTTCCATCATGGAAGGGGGAGTGATTTTTCCTAACTGGATTAGATACATACTTCGGATATGTGTTTTCATTCCTCGAATGGAATGCTTCTGTAAAAACCAGTGGATTTACAGAATGCCTTATCATCCATCATGGTATTCCACACAGCATTACCTCTGATAAAGGAACCCACTTCACTACAAATGAAGTGCCAGAATGGGCACATGCTCATGGAATTCTCTTGTCTTGCCACATTCACCATTATCCAGAGGAAGCTGGGCTGAGAGAATAACTTTTTAACAGCCCAATTACATGCCAAATATGTGGAAATACAGATATGCAGAGCTGGGGCAATGTTCTCCAGGAGGCTGTGTGTGCTCTGAATCAGCATCTACTCTATGTTGCTGTTTCTCCCAGGACACATGGGTTCAGGATTCAAGTGGTGTAAATGGGAGTCACACCACTCACTATCACCTCTTGTGATCCACTAGTAAAATTTTTACTTTCTGTCCCTGAAACCTTAAGCTTTGCTGGTCTCCCAGTTTTAGTTCCAAATGGAGGGAGGATCCTTCCAGGAGACAAAACAATCATTCTACTAACTGGAAATTAAGACCTGGCTACATTGGTCTCCTTATGCCACTGAATTCACAGGCATGAAAAGGGATTTCTGTTATGTCTGGGGTGATTGATCCTGACTATCAAGTGGAAATGGGACTGCAACTACACTGTGGAGCTAAAGAAGAGTTTTCCTGGAATACAGGAGATCACCTAGGGCATCTCTTGGTGGTACCAAGCACTGTAATTAAAGTCAATAGAAAACTGCGCCAAACACAGGAATGAAGATCTGGGTCATCCTACTTGGCAAAGAGCGATGGCCAGTTGAAGTGCTTGCTGAGTGTAAAAGGTGCATGGAATGGGTAGTAGAAGGTAGTGAGAAATATCAACTATGACTATGTGACCAATTACAGAAACTAAGACTATGATTGCATGAATATTTCCTCCCTGTTTTCTTATGAGAATTTTTTCATTTGTATATAAGCAAGTATCTTCTTTTCCTCTTATCATATGACATAAGTTGTGTTGTTAGTTGTTCTAGTTTGCTAGCTGCCAGAATGCAATATACCAGAAATGGAATGGCTTTTAAAAGGGGAATTTAATAAGTCACTAGTTTACAGTTTTAAGGTTGAGCAAATGTATCAATCAAACAAGTCTATAGAATTGTCCAATTTAAGGCATCCAGGGAAAGATACCTTGGTTCAAGAAGGTCGACAAAGTTCAGGGTTTCTCTCTCATGTGAGAAGGCACATGGAAAACACATTCAGGGCTTCTCTCTCAGCTGGAAGGGCACATGGCGAACATGGCATCATCTGCTAGCTTTCTCTCCTGGCTTATGGTTTCATGAAGCTCCCCGGGAGGCGTTTTCCTTCTTCATCTCCAAAGGTCACTGGCTCATGGACTCTCTGCTTCGTGATGCTGCAGCATTCTCTGCTCTCTATGAATCTCCTTCATTCTCCAAAATGTTTCCTCTTTTATAGGACTCCAGAAACTTATCAAGACCTACCCATATGGGTGGAAACATGTGGTCACCTAATTCAGCTTAACAACCACTCTTGACTAAATCACATCATCCAGGGAGATGATCTTTTTACAATTCCAAACATACAGTATTGAATAGGGATTATTCTACCTTTATGAAATGGGATTTAGATTAAAACATGGCTTTTCTAGGGGACACATATGCTTTCAAACCAGCACATCCATGTTATAATATTTAAGTCAGAGGATATGAAGGTTAAGAGTGAATGTTACCTAAGGACTTGTACCCTATTCTGTAGAGATGCAGTGCATTTCCAGTTGTATGCAATACAGTTGAATATTGTTAGGGGAAGCATATGTCTTTTATTGTGTTCTATTTGGAAATTAGGCATGTCTCAGGTGATGTATATAGCTTCCAAGTTGACAAGGTGTGCACTGTGATGTTTAGGTTCTGGTGTCAACTTGGCTAAATGATTATGCCCAATGCTCTGGTCAGGCAAGCACTGGTCTGACCATGGCTATGAAGATATTTTGTGGCTGGTTGGTAGACAGGTAGGCTGGTGTATTAAGTCATCTGTTTGTTGATTGCATCTGTGGCTAATCATATCTGTGATCAAGTAAGGCATATCTTCCCCACAAGATAATCTAATCAGTTGAAGACATATAAGGAAGCAAGAGTCTCTTTCCCTGCTTCTTCAGCCAGCAAGCTTCCATGGAATTCACCCAAAGACTTCATCGGAGCTTCTGGCCTCACAGTCTGCCCTACAGATTTTGGGCTTTCTCATTCCGACAGGTGCATGAGATATTTACATATCTCTCACCTCGGTTCTGCTTCTGTAGAGAATACTGACTAATACATTCTCCATCCTGATTTGGAGGTAATTTAGGCTTGGCTTTCAGGTAGAGGCCAGTGTTATGATGCAGTCTGGATCCATGTAGTGTGAAGAAGAGGATTTTTTGTCTTGTGTTTCTCACCTTTACAACACCTCATCTCTGAAATCTCCTGAATTTGAAGGAGTCATGGCTGATGCCATGGATGTTAGGCTTGATGATTTTCTTTGCTCCCTCCAGAACACCTCTGCTGAAGCAACAGAAATCTGGAACTTAGGGGCTTTCCAAAGACCCCTTCCTGCTTCAGGCTTGGAAAATCTCATGGCCTTAAGAATGTAGTGAATGAATTTCTAGGTAGATTCAAAATATTCTTTCTCATTGTGGTATTTTTTGGAAAATAGATACATGTAGGAGTAAACTGTGTAAAGATGGAATATTTATACCTGAATTTGAGGTCTTTTGCATTAAATGATCAATTGCTTTAGGATGCCTGGTATTGGGGGAAAATCACTTAAGTAAGGCATCCATCAGCTTGGCTGGTTTCCTAACTGCCTCTTCCTACACATGTAATGCCTCTTTGAAAAGCTTATATTTCTTCATTGTGGATGTGAGCATTAACAGTGCCTGTTTTTTTGTAGGTTTTTATTTCTTTTCAATTAATCAGAATGAAAAAAATATAAACTTCCATAGAAGAAGGCTGTTATGTGCCTTGCCAACAGATGTAAGACCACTGCTTAGAATAGCGCCAGGAATTTAGTGGGCTTTCAAGATATACTGACAGAAATAGCAATGTTTAAATGATGAATTTAGAAAATTTGATGGGAATAGGGGTTTCTCTTGGTTTTGTTTCTTTGTCTTTTTTTCAAAAGTAATCATGAGACTTATATTACCATAATCAGAACAACTGCAAGACCTTTTGCAACTACAACAAGATAGAAAGGAATTCCAGGAAGATGGTGAAATAGGATAGGTTGAGTTCACCACTGCTCCAAAGTACAGTTAAAGAAGTGACAGTAAAACAACTGGGATAGCGATTCCATGGTGTAAGTGACTCAAGAGGGTCTTCTACACCACATAGCGAGGAGTTGGTTAAAAAAGGAGAAATGAAACACAGAGAACCTGAGGCCAAAAAGGTAGTGCAAACAGCCTAATAGATCCCTTTCTAAATGGAAACCCATATCCCTCAGGAGTACATGGAAAGGGAGGCAGGGACAAGGGAGTAAGCGAAACTGTGTTCCTTGAACATAGTACCCTCATTTGTGCCACCCTACCGTGTGACCTGCAACTCCCTCCACAACCCATGAACCTGAACCCTGTCAATATACCCCACCACTCTCCAAGTACCCCCAACTTGAACTCCCTCCCCTCACATCCTCACCCAACACCCCCACCTCATGCATGTTTGCAAGCCTGTCCCAGCCTGACACACCTGTGCAAGCACAGTCTCACCTCCCCTGCTGAGGTCCATGCATTTGCATCCAGGCCTTCAAACCCCACCACCCCTTCCCTGCCCCCTGCAGATAATCACCAGCACATCCAGGCTGCAAATGTTCACATTCATACCAGGGTCACACCTGCACCCAGCTCATGCAGTTGTATAACACAACCCTTTGCCCCTGAGGTCTTCACTCACACACATCAGCAACAGGCCACTCCAGATCCATAAATGCACATGCACCACTCACACCATGAACCCTCAGCTCTGGGCAAGCCCTGACCTGTGAATCTAGACCACAACCACACTGAGCCTATGCAGGTATATTCCCACCTCACTGCCCTTGAGCTCTGTGCTTGCACTTACCAGGGTCATGCCTCCCAGACCATTCACCCAAACAGTCACATCCTCCAAGCCAGGCACCCACATATTCATGCACAGACCTCTGGAACCCTGCACCCCTGAACCCCTGCCCTGACCATGTGCACCCTATTCTCCCAGTTCCCAGCACAAGTACCCTTCTCCTACAACTGTCAAGTGCTCTCATGCACAAATGTGCCACATAGCCTCCACCTGCACACATGTGCATACTTGCCCCACACACCCACCACCACACTGGCACACGAGTGTCAAGGCTCCATCCACCCAACATCATTCACTCCTGAAATATTTCCTGCAACTTCTATGATCTCTGCTCTGCCCCTACACATACATGCATCCACAACCTGATACGCTGAAACCCTCACCCTGTGTAAGGACACCCCATGTCCTGCCATCTCTGTGCCCCAAATTCTGTTCCCGGTACCCCACACTCTGACACCCATGACCCACATGGTCCATGTACCCATGTACATCCTGTCCACATACCAGCCTCAGCACATCTACACCAGCCAACCCATCTGCCTCCCACCACATCCTACCTCTGTGTCCCCCACACTGCACCATGCTCCTGCACTCCAAAGCCTAACTGTGCTGCACCTCACCCCTACAGGCCCCACATCACACCTCGGCAACCCTGCAAAATGCATTCTACTCTCACAGGCACCAAGAAAGCATCCCTGACCTGTGCATAACCTGCCAATGCACTGTTATGTCCTTCTCCATGGCCCAAATACTGTTCCACACCTATCCCCCAAATATGAAGCTTTTGACAAATGAAGGAACTAAATCTCCAAAGCAACCCTATCAAGATATTTACATGCCATAAGGATAAAATAAGATCACTAACCATATGAAGATGCAGACAGATATAGCCCAGTCTAATGAAAAAATCAAAACACCAGAGGAGATATAGACTTTAGAAGAACTGATCAAAAGTGTTCAAATTGCACTACTAAATAAAATCAGCAAAATGTCTAAAGATATAAAGAAGATCAAGAAGAAGAACATAAAGAGGAATTTGAAAGAAAAACATAAAGAGGAATTTGAAGGAATAAATAGAAAAATAACAGATATCACAAAGAATAAAGATGATGTAGACCAAACAAAAAATATACTAGAGACACACAACAGCAGATTTGAAGAGGCAGAAGAAAGAATAACTGAGCTAGAAGAAAGGGCAACTGATTTCAAGCACACAAGAGTCAATGACAAAAAAATGATGGAAAAATTTGAGTTGGATCTCAGGAAAATGATGGAAAAAATAAAGTGCACAAATATAAGAATCTTTGGTGTCCCATAAGGAGAAGATAAGAGGAAAGGGCTATGAAGATGAGTGGAGATTAAATTGGGGGAAAGTTTCCAACATTTATAAAAGACACAAATATGCAAATTGAAGGGGCCCTACGAACTCCAAATATAAAAATCCAAATGGGCCTTCCCTTAGGCACACACTAATCAGTCTTTCAAATGTTGAAGAGAAGCAAAAATCCTGAACGTGTCAAGAGAAAAACAATCTGGTACATAGAAGGGAAACCACACAAAAATGAGTTCAGACTACACAACTGGCACTATGGAGGCAAGAAGACAGGGTTATATTTAAGATCCTGAAAGAGAAAGAATTCAGCCAAGCATTGTGTACCAAGCCAAATTGCCTTTCAAAACTGAGAGAGAGGTTAAAATTTTCACAGACGAACAAAGACTGAGAGAATATGTCAACATAAGGTCAGCTCTACAAAAAATACTAACAGGAGTTCTGCTGGCTGAAAAAAAATACAGAAAAGGGAGATTTGGAGGAGGGCACGGAATTGAAGAGCACCAGTAAGGGTAACCTAAAAGATAAAAAGTGAAAGAAGGAAAAGAACATACAGAGCTGAGAAATAAAATCCAAAGCATGAGATGGCTCGTTCAAGAAATGCCTTTACAGTAATAACTTTGAATGTTAATGAGCTAAACTTACCAATTAAATGATATAGACTGGCAGAATGGTTTATGAAATATAATCTATATATATGCTGCTTACAAGAGACTCATCTTATAGACAAGGAAACAAATAGCATGAAAGTGAAAGGATGGAAAAAGATGTTCCATGCAAGTTGTGACCAAAGAAAGAAGGAGTAGCTACACTAATATCAGACAAAATAGACTTTAAATGTAAAGACATCATAAGAAACAAAGAAGAACATTTTATATTAGTAAAAGAACAATTCACCAAGAAGAAATAACAATCATTTGCCAACAGACATTGGCAAAACTGAAGGGAGTGATAGATATTTCAACAATAATTGTAGGAGACTTCAATACACCACTCTCCTCTATAGATAGAACAACGAGATGGAGGATCAACAAAAAAATAGGGAACTTAAACAATTTGATAAATGAATTAGACCTAGTAGACACAATTAGGCCATTACACTCCAAAACATCAAGACAGACATTCTTCTCTAGAGTTCATGGAACATTCTCCAGGGTAGATCATATGCTGGGGGACATAATAAGTCTTTATAAACTTAAAAGCATTGAAATTATTCACAGCACTTTTTCTGATCACAAGGGAATGAAGCTAGATATAAATAACCACCAATGAAGCAGAATTTTCACAAATTTATGGAGTTTAAATAACACACTCTTATACAATGACTGGTTCAAAGAAGAAATTGATGGAGAAATCAGTAGTGATCTAGACATGAATGAAAATGAGAATACAACATATCAGAACTTATGGGATGTAGCAAAGTCTGTATTGAGAGGAAGATCATTGTCCTAAACACCTATATTAAAAAGAAAGAAGGAGGAAAAATTAAGAAATTAATCCCTAACTTGAGAAAGGACAACAAGCTAAACCCAAGGCAAATAGAAGAAGAGATATAATGATGATTAAAGCAGAGTTAAGTGAATGGGAGAACAAAAGAAAGAATCAGTAAAACCAAAAGTTGGTTCTTTTTCAAAATCAATAAAATCTATAGGCCCTTAACAAGGCTGACAAAGGAAAGAAGAGAGAGGATTCAAAGAAACAAAATCAGAAATGAAAGGGTGTTCATCACCACAGAGCCTGAAGAAATAAAAAAAAATCATTAAGATATTATGAACAACTATATGGAAACAAACTACACAACTTAGGTGAAATGGAAAAATCCCTGGAAACACAAAAACAAGTTACATTGACTCAAGAAGAAATAGAAGATCTCAACAAATCAATCACAAGTAAAGCGTCTCAATCAGTCATCAAAAATCTTCTCAGAAAGAAAAACCCAGGGCTGGACAGCTTCACAGGGGAATTTTATCAAACATTCCAAAAAGAACTAACAGAATCCTGCTCAAACATTTCCAAAAAATTGAAGAAAAAGGAACACTACCAAACTCATTTTATGAAGATAACATCACTTTAATAAAAAAATCGGTAAAGATGCAACAAGAAAGGAAACTACAGACCAATCAGCTTAGTGAACATAGATGCAAAAATTCTAAGCAAAATATTAGAAAATGGAATCTGTGGTAGTTAGGTTCAGTTGTCAACTTGGGCAGGTGAAGGCACCTAGTTCTGTTGCTGTGGACATGAGCCAATGGTACGTGAACCTCATCTGTTGCTGATTTACATCTGCAGTTGGCTAAGAGGTGTGTCTGCTGCAGTGAATAAAGTTTGACTTAATTGACTGGTGCTTAAATAAGAAAGTGCAACGTAGCACAGCCCAAACAGGTCAGCATACCTCATCTCAGCACTCACAGCTCAGTCCAGACCTTTGAATATGCAGAAAGAAGTCACCCCAGGGAAAGTTATTCGAACCCAGAGGCCTGGAGAGAAGGCCATCAGAGACCATCCTGCACCTTCCCACATAAGAAAGAACCTTAGTTGAAAGTTAGCTGCCTTTCCTCTGAAGAACTAACAAAATAAATCCCCTTTTATTAAAAGCCAATCTGTCTCTGGTGTGTTGCATTCTGGCAGTTAGCAAACTAGAACAAAATCCAACAGCACATTAAAATAATTACACATCGTGACCAAGTGGAGTTTATACAAGGAAAGCAAGGGTGGCTTAATACAAGATAATTGGTTGATATAATACAGCACATTAACAAATCAAAAGGGAAAATCATACGATCATCTTAATTGATGCTGAAAAGCATTAGATAAAATTTAACATCCTTTTGTGACAAAAGACTTCAAAATGTAGGAATCAAAGTTAACTTTCTCAATATGATAAAGAGCATATATAATAAAACACAAAACCAGCATTATACTCAATGGTGAGAGTCTGAAAGCTTGCCCCCTAAGATCGGGAATGAGACTAGGATGCCCTCTGTCATGACTATTATTCAAAATAGTACTAGGAGTTCTAGCTAGAGCTATCAGGAAGGAAAAAGAAAAAAATGTATCCAAATTGGAATGGAAGAAATAAAATTTTATTATTTGCAGGTGACATGATACTATACTTGGAAAATCCTGAGAAATCTACAATGAAATTACTTGAGCTAATTAACAAATTCAGCAAGCTGACAGGTTATAAAATTAATGTGCAAAATTCAGTAATGTTTCTATACACAAGCAATGAACCTACTGAGGAGTCAATTAAGGGAAAAATGCATTCAAAATAACAACTAAAAGAATCAAGTGTCTAGGAATTAACTTAACTAGGAATGTAAATGTCTGGTATATAGAGACCTACATAATATTAACTAAAAGAAATCAAAGATCTAAATAGGTGGAAAGACATTCCCTGCTCATGGATAGGAAGGTTAAATGTACTTAAGATGTCGATTCGACCCCATTTTTTCAACTTTTTAAATTGTAAAATATAACATATATAAAAAGCAAATAAATAAAAAAGCAATGGTTTTCAAAGCACTCTTTCACAAGTAGTTACAAGACAGATCCCAGAGTTTGTCATGGGCAAACTCTCAAATTTTTCCTACTAGCTGTGCCAGAATATAGGAGGTTAGATGGCTTAAATATTTTTTTATCATCACAATCATCTTTTTCCCTTCTTTTTTCTTGTGAAAAGTAACATATATGCAAAAAACTACAAATTTCAAAACACAACACCACATTTAGTTGTAGAATATATTTCAGAATTTGAAGTGGGTTACAATTCTACAATTTTAGGTTTTAACTTCTAGCTGATCTAAAATACTGGAGATTAAAAGAGATATCAATTTAATGATTCAGCATTCATATTCATTCATTAAATCCTATCTTCTTTGCATAATTCCACCATCACCTTTGATCTTTCCATCCCCCTCTTTAAGGGTGTTTGGTTTATGGCCATTTAAAATTTTTCATATTGGATGGATCTGTCACTAATATGGGGTAGGGAGATGGAATTATCTAATGTTCTGGATAGGCTAGGCTATGTTTCAGGACTTATCTGGACCAGGTACCCATCTGGACTTTTCAGGTTTCTGGAAAGTTACTCTAGTGCATGGAACTCTTGTGGACTCTTATATATTGCCTTAGATGTTCCTTAGGATTGGCTGAAATGGTCCTGGTTGGGGGTTGGCAGGTTATGATATGTAGCAAGGTCTAACTGAAGTTTGCATAAAAGCAACATCCAGAGAAACCTCTCAACACTATTTGAACTCTCTCTGCCACTGATACTTTATTAGGTACACTTCTTTTCCCCCTTTGTCTCAGAATGGAATTGTTCATCCTACAGTGCCACGTATGGATCCATCCCTGGAAGTTATCTCCCACATTCCCAGGGAGACTTTCATCCCTGTAAGGCAATGATTTCACTTGCAGAGTTGGGCTTGGGAGAGTGAGGACACATCAGCAACAAAAGAGATCCTCCAGAAGTAAGTCTTAGGCATGCCTATAGGTAGTCTAAGCTTCTCTGCTACCAACATAAACTTCACATGAGTAAACCTCACGATCAAGGGCTTGGTCTATTGTTTTGGGTGTCCCTAAAACTTGACACAGTATCAGGGGATTCCCTGATGGTAAGGTTTAATAGTTTCATATTCTTTCTTCCATCTCTCAGGGGAATTTGCTATTATTTCTTGATTATCTTCTTAATATATTCTAGGATGTGTCCAGGCATTACAGTACTCTATACAGGATTAAAGGACCTTTTTCTTATTCGGGGCTCCCTGTGTTTCAATTGTTCAAACACAGATAGGTTGAGTTTGATTATGCAATATAGAAAATTTCAGTTCCAGACAAAATAAAACTTTCTTCCACTGGTCTCAAAGAATATGTGTGTTTCTACAACATAGACACTGTCTTAGTTACCTCTATGTTCTGAATTACTTTAACCCCAACCTATTTGGCTTCATTCTTATCTCTAAATATCAGGTTATGTATATATATATAACAGCTTCTAAAAATCCAGAAATAGTAATCACCACTCTGGACTTAATATGTCTACTCTAAAAGCTTACAATCTAGACCCCTGTTTACTAGACCTTAGATTTTCTACAGGTGACCACATCATTCTTGTTCTTTTGTTTCTGGCTCATTTAGTCTCACCAAGTATCCCACATGTTCATTCACATCGTTACATGCCTTACGACTTTGTTCCTTTTTGCAGAAGCACAACCTTCGTTCATAAGTATATGCCATCATTCGTCAATCTACTTCTCAGTCAGTGCATCCGTCAGCCATCTGCATTCATTAGGCATCATGTATAGGGCCCAAAGTCCACAATCCATCAACATTCTCAATTTTAGATAATTTCCTTGTTCCCAAGAGGAAGAAAACCAATAAACACACCCTCGCTAAATAAGAAATCTAAACCTCCCCTTAACTCTTGTCCCTCACCCCATTATTTATCTCTGCTGTTGCTGTGGTAGTGCTGATGGTTTCCTTTTGAACATAGCTCGTAGAACACCAATAGCAGTTTCCCCCCATACCCTGAACTTAAACACTCTTTGTACAAGAATCATATCTTTGAAGTAATTCTTGCAAGAACTAATTCATAATTTTAGTGTTAATCAGTGGGACACGTAGGTCTATACACCACCTTTCAATTTTGTTCATCCTAAATCTGGTAATGTTACTTATAGACACTCTAGAGAACCATCTTCACTCCCATCTATTCCCTTACATTGGCGTTCAACCTCACTAACTAACGGTTCACCCATCTCTAGCTTATCTAGAGCTCTAAGTCCCCTATATTCTGTACCATAAGCCTCTGGTTATACCGTTATGCTGGTCATAAAAGTGGAATTATACAATATCTATCGTTTTATGTTTAGCTAATTTCACCCAGAATTTTGTCAAGTCTCATTCATCTTGTCATACACTTCAGGATGTCATTTTGTCTTACTGCTGCATAATATTCCATCATATGTATATACCACATTTTATTGATCCACTTGCCTGTTAATGGGCATTTGGTTTGCTTTCATCTTTTGGCAGTTGTGAATAGTGCTGCTATTAACATAAGTGTGCAAATGTCTGTTTGTGTCATTGCTTTAAACTCTTCTGGGTATGTGCCAAGTAGTGTTATTGTTGGATCATAGGACAACTCAATATTTAGCTTCCTAAGGAACCGCCAAACAGTCTTCTATAGTGGCTGCACCACTATATATTCCCACCAGCAGTGCATACGTATCCCAGTTTCTCCATATCCTCTCCAACATTTATAGTTTCCTGTTTGTTTAATAGCAGTCATTCTTATAGGTGTGAGGTGGTATCTCATTGTAGTCTTGATCTGCAGTTCCCTTAAAGCCAATGAAAATGAGCATCTCTTCATGTGCTTTTGAGGCATCTATATTTGCTCATCAGAAAAAATGCCTAATTGTATCTTTAGCCCATTTAATAATTGGATTGTTTGTTCTTTTGGGTTGACTTGTATGATTTCTCTGTATATACAGGAAATCAAACCTTTGTCTGGTATGTGATTTCTAAATATTTTCTCCCATTGAGTAGACTGCTTCGTCACCATTTTCACAAAATCTTTTGAGGTGCAGAAGCATTTGATTTTGAGGAGTTCCCATTTATCTATTTTTTTTCTTTTGTTGCTTGTGCCTTGGGGGTAAAGTTTAGGAAATTACCTCTTATTACTAGATCTTGAAGATGTTTTCCTACATTTTCTTCTAGTAGCTTTATGGTACTAGTTCTTATATTTAGGTGTTTGATCCACTTTGAGTTAATTTTTGCATGGGGTGTAAGACAGGGGTCCTCTATCATTTGTTTGGCTATTGATATCCAGTTCTTCCCTGCCCAATTATTGAAAAGAATATTTTGTCCCAATTTAGAGGATTTGGGGGCTTTGTAAAAAATCAGTTAGGCATAGGTTTGGTGGTCTAGTTCTGTACTCTTCATTCAATTCCATTGGTCAATATTTCTATTTTTGTGCCAGTACCATGCTGTTTTCACCCACTGTGGCTTTATAATAGCTTTTAACATCAGGAAGTGTTAATCCTCCTACTTTGTTCTTCTTTATAGGTTGCTCTTAGCTATTTGGACTCTCTTCCCCTTACAGATGAATTTAGTAGTTAGCTATTCCAAATCTTCAAAGTAGATTGTTGGAATTTTGATTGGTACTGTGTTGAAACTGTAGATCAATTTGGGGAGAACTGACATCTTAACTATATTTAGCCCTTCTATCCATGAGCAGGGAATATTTTTCCACCTATTTAAGTCTCCTTTGATTTCTTTTAGCAATGTTATGTAGTTTTCTGTGTACAATCCTTTATGTCCCCAGTTAAGTTCACTCCTAAGTATTTGATTCTTTTAGTTGCTACTTTAAATGGAATTTTCCCCTTAACTGACTCCTCATCTAGGTCATTGCTTGTGTATGGAAATGTTACCAATTTTTGCACATTAAGTTTACATCCCACCACCTTATTGAATTTATTAGCTTATGTAACTTTGCTGTAGATTTCCCAGGATCTTCCAAGTATAGTATCATATCTGCAAATAATGAGAGTTTTACTTCTTCCTTCCCAATTTGTATGCCTTTTATTTCTTTGTCCTGCCTGATTGCTCTAGCTAGAACTTCTAGCACAATGTTGAATAATGGTGTTGAGATTGGGCACCCTTGTCTTTTTCCTGATCTTAATGGGAAGATTTTGTCTTTCTCCATTGAGTACGATGCTTGGATATCATTTTTTCATATATTTCCTTTATCATATTGAGGCAATTACCTTTGATTCCTATCTTTTGGAGTGTTTCTATGAGAAAAGGATGCTGAACTTTGTCAGATGCTTTTTAAGCATCAATTGAAATGATCAGGTGATTTTTCCCTTTTGTTTGTTAATGTGCAGTATTACATTAGTTGATTTTCTTGTGTTAAACCATTCCTGCATTCCTGGCAACACCATATTCTGTCATGGTGTATAATTCTTTTAATGTGTAGTTGGATTCGATTTGCTAATATTTTATTGAAAAATTTTGCTTCTATTTTCATTAGGGAGATTGGTCTGTAATTTTCCTTTCTTATAGCATCTTTCCCTGGTTTTGGTATTAAAATGATATTAGCTTCATAAAATGAGTTAGGTAGAGTTCCTTTTTCCTCAACTTTTTTGGAAAAGTTTGAGCAGGATTGGTGTTAGTTTTTTGGGGAATGTTTGCTAAAATTCTCCTGTGAAGCCATCTGGCCCTGAGTTTTTCTTTGTAGGAAGAGTTTTGACGACTGATTGAATCTCTTTACTTGTTGAGATCTTCTATTTCTTCCTGAGTCAATGTAGGTTGTTTATGCGTCTCCAGGAATTTGTCCATGTCATCTAAGTTGTCTAGTTTGTTGGCATACAATTGTCCTTAGTATCCTCTTATGATTTCTTTCATTTCTTCAGGGTCTGTGGTAACACACCCCTTCTCATTTCTGATTTTGTTTATTTGCATCTTCCCTGTTTTTTTCTTTGTCAGTCTTGTAGTGGCCCATCAATTTTATTGATTTCTCAAAGAACCAACTTTTGGTTTTATTAATTCTTTCTATTGTTCTTTTGTTTTCCCATTCATTAATCTCTGCTTTAATCTTTGTTATTTTCTTCTTCTATTTTCTTTGCAGTTAGCTTTCTGTTCTTTCTCAAGTTCTCCCAGGTGTGCTGCTAAGTTCTCGAATTTTGCCTTTTCTTGCTTTTTCATATAGACATTTAGGGCAATAAATTTCTCTCTCAGCATAGCCTTTGCATCATCCCACAAGTTCTGATAAGTTGTATTCTCATTTTCATTCATCTCCAGATAGCTATTGATTTCTGTAGCAATTTCTTCTTTGACCAAGTGGTTGTTTGAGTGTGTTTTTTAATCTCCATATGTTTGTGAATGTTCTCATTCTTTGGTGGTTATTGAGATCCAGCTTCATCCCATTGTGATCAGAGAAAGTGCTTTGAATAATTTCAATGTTTTTAAATTTATAAAGACCTGTTTTGCGCCCCAGCATGTGATTTATCCTGGAAAATGTTCCATGGGCACTAGAGAAGAATGGATATCCTTGTGTTTTGGGGTGCAACGACCTATATATGTCTGTAAGATTTAATTCATTTATCAAGTTATTTAACTTCTCTTTTACCTTGTTGGTCTTCTGTCTGGTTGTTCTAGATATACAGGAGAGTGGTGTATTGAAATCTCCTACTATTATTGTTGAAACATCTATCTTTCCCTTCAGTTTTGCCAATGTCTTTCTCATGTACATTAGAGCTCCTTGATTGGGAGCATAAATATTTATGATTGCTATATCTTCTTGTTCAATGGACCCTTTAATTAGTATTTGGTGTCCTTCTTTGTCTCCTATGCTGTCTTTACATTTAAAGCCTATCTTTGTCCAATATTAATATAGCTACTTCTTCTTCCTTTTGGTTACAACTTGTGTGGAAAATATTTTTCCATCCTTTCACTTTCAATCTATTTGCATCATTGTGTCTAAGATGAGTCTCTTGTAAGCAGCATATAACTGGATTATGTTTCTTAATCCATTGTGTCAATCTGTTTCTTTTTATTGGTAAGTTTAGTCCATTAATATTCAAAGTTATTACTGCAAATGTGTTTCTTGATTCCACCATCTTATCGTTTTTTTTATTTTATTTGTCAGAGCTATATATTCTTTTCCCTCTTTCGCTTTGTATCCTTTAAATTACCCTTAGTGGTGGTACTCTTCAATTCTGTGCCCTACTCCAGCCCTCCATCTCCTGTCTTTTATTATTTTTTTCAGCCATCAGAACTCTTTTTATTGTTTCTTGTAGGACTCGTCTCTTGTTGACAAATTCTTTCAGTACTTCTTTGTCTGTGAAAATTTTCATGTCCCACCACAGTTTTGAAGGACAATTTGGCTGTGTACAGAATTCTTGGCTGGAAATCTTTTCTTTCAGGATTTTGGAAATATTATAGAACTGCCTTCTTGTCTCCGTGGTACTAGTTGAGCGGTCTGAACTCAGTCTTATTTGGTTTCCCTTGTATGTAGTAGATTGTTTTTCTCTTGCTGCTTTTGGGATTTTCTGCTTTTCTTCAACATTTGACTTACTGATTAGTATGTATCTTGGAGAAGGCCTATTTGGATTTATTCTGTTTGGAGTTCATTGGGTTTCTCTGACTTGTATATTTATTTCCTTTATACGAGTTAGAAAGTTTTCCCCTTATATCCTAAACTATTCTTCCTAGTCCTTTACTTCTCTCTTCTCCTTCTGATTCTTATATTTGTGTGCTTTCTTTCTTCTATCATCTATCATTTCCCTGAGATTCAATTCAAAATGTCCCATCTTTTTTACTATTTGCTGATTTGAGTTCACAAAGTCAGTTATCCTGTCCTCTATATCACTTATTTTTTCTTCTGTCTCTTGAAATCTGGGGTTGTGTGCCTCTAGTATGTATTTATTTGGTCAACAGAATCTTTAATATCAGTGATATCCACTATTTTTCTATTTATTCTTTCAAATTCCTCTTTATGCTCTTCTACTGTCTTCTTGATCTCCTTCATGTCATTTACCATCCCTCTTATTTTGTTAAGTAGGGTTGTATGACATCTTTCAATAGTTGTTCCAATGTCTGTGTCTCATCTGGTGTTTTACTTTGGTCATTAAGCAGGGTTAAATTTGTCTGCATTGTGATATGCTTAGTAATCTTCTGCTGTCTTTGTGGCATGAAAATATCTTGATTGATTTATTTTGGGAGTTGATTTCTTTCAGTAGTCTAAGACTTTGTGTTTGCAGGATGGATGTACAGCAGGGAGCAGGGTACAGGGTGGGGCACTCAGTGTGGTGATTTATTTCCGAGCAGATATAGGCACAGGATGGGGATGTTAAGCTGAAGCTTGTGAACGTGGGTGACCAATGGCTAGGGAGGATGTAGATGTGAAGATGAACCGGTCTGGGAGCATAACCCAGGTGTCTGCTGTTTTAGGGAGTGGGGCCCTTTGTGTGCATGTGTAGAGCTATGACAGCAGGTTGGCCCTATGTCTTCATGGATTGTGGGCAGATGTAACCTGGCTGCATAGGTCAGCACCATCTCAGAGCTGGGAAGTGTGGCTGAGGGCTCTGCACATGCACAGTTCTAGGACTGCTGCAAAATGATGTTCCCAGGGCTGAATGATGTAATTGGGGGCACATGCACATGCCTGGGTCTAGGAGTGCCATAACCTGATGCACAGAGTTTGGGAGAGGTAAGACTATATGACACTATGGACAGAGGGTTGAGGGTAGCCTTTATGTACTGGCACGGACTGCAAGGAACAGGGAGGGGAAAGTATTGCTGGAAAGGGGTGCAGGAGAGGTGGTTTGGACTGCATTTTGGGTGGGGTTGTAGGACAGGTATGTGTACTGGGGGCTGGTGGGGTGGGGCACCTGGAGCACAGGGAATGGGAGTGGGTGATGAGGTTTGGGTGTATGGGTTGTGGGGTGAGTTGCCGGTTACAGGATTGCACATTAGAGGGTATCACATCCAAGGAATATTGCCTGACTTACTTCCTAGTCCCTGGCTCCTGTTCGTGTGCACCCATGGGCTCCACACCTCTGTGCCAGGCTCCAGATTTCTGCCTTTCAGTATCTCATCCTCTGCAACTAGGGCTGCCCTATGTGGTGCAGAAGTCTCTTCCAGGTCAGCCACACTCCTGAATCACCACATCAGTCACCCTCTCGTCCCTTCCATAATTTTTCCATGGAGTGGTACTGATCTCAAGCTACTCTATTTGGCCATCTTCCCAGAAGTCTTCTCAACCCAAATCTCAGATTCAAGGCAGTACGAATCAAAATTCCAACAACCTACTTTGAAGACCTGAAAAGGTTAGTTACCAAATTCTTCTGGAAGAGGAAGAGATCCTGAATAGTAAAAGCATCCTAAAAGTGAAGAACTAAGTGGGAGCATTAACATTCCCAAATTTTTTAATTTATTATAAACTCAGAGTGGTCAGATCATCATGGTAGTGGCACAAATATTGAAGTACTGATTAAAGAAATTGAATCAAGGGCACAAAATTTTAGTATCAATTAAATGATAACAATTAAAATGAGAACAGCAAAAATTTCTTTCAAAGATTAAAATTCCAGGCCAGTGTGTTTCTGTAGTTTTGTATGGTCAAGTGTCAGCAGCTATGAGAGATATGAGACCTTTAGTTCCCTGAAGTATTCATTTGGAACATGAATGCAGAAGGACCACTGGTTAAATAATGAAATTTCAAGTCTACCTTTGCCAGTACTATCCTGTTGTACTCATATTCATTTGTTGATAGATGAGCTTTCTCTCAGTGGCCAGAGTTTCTTGACACTTTTCTTGAGATTTTGTCTAATATAATTTAATTTGTTTATAATAGAAGGAAGTGGTTCTTACCAATTCTTTATCCACATTTTGAAGCCATCTTATTGTAGAGGTTGTGCTTCTGATATGTGAAATTCATGTTTCTATACAGTTCATGAAGTTTCTTCTCTATTTCTGAGCTGTAGGCTTCTTCCTCAAATCAATTTTTCTCAAGTTGCATCACATTTTTCTGTTAAGAAATTTATTTGCACTTAGGTATGAAAAAATATCCAATTGTATGACAATTTTGATAACTATTGACTGGAAACTCAATTAGAACTTAATGACAGTGGCTGAGGTTGATTTTTACAGCAAATATAGTTTATAATAAACATGGGTCAGAAGAAATTTCACCATTGCAAGCAATATGTTAAAGATTTTGCTCATTCCACTGGGTTTTATACTGATTTTATTTTACCCATCTTATTCTAGAGTTAATGTCCTTGTGCAGGAACACTTGAGAGGTAGTTGTTCCTATTTATTAGTTCTTTAATAATATTAATAACAATAACTCAGCAATGAAAGCCAGAAGGACTTTAATGACAAATTTTTGGCCATTCTTCAGTGAGTACATGTCTCAAATGGTAGGAAGCACATATTCAGGAGAAAGAGCAGGGATTAAGCCTTTTCTGTTAGCTTTTTTTAAAAGAAAACTTTATTATGAAATATAACATACATGCAAAAAGCAATAAATATCAAAGCACATTGCAACAGGTAGCAGTAGAACAGATCTCAGAGTTTGGTATGGGTTACTATTCCACAATTTTTGGTTTTTCCTTCTAGGTGCTCCAAGACATTGGAGACTAAAATAAATATCAATAATGATTTAGCAGTCATACTCATTTGTTAAATCCTATATTCTCCCTTATAACTTCTTTCTCCTTTGATACTTCCCCCAAACCTTAAGGGTGTTCGGACTCTACCCTTTTTAACTTTGGATGTTGGAAAGGGATGTTGATAATATGGGAGAGGGAATGAAATTGGTTTATGTTCTTTAAGAGTCTGGCCTGCCTGGGTTTCAGGACATATCTGGCTTAGGAATCCATTTAGAAGTTACAGATTTCTGGAAAGAAATCTTAGTGTGTGCAACTTTTGTAGAATATTAGATAGAACCCAGGGTTTCTTAAGGGCTAACAGGAATTGTTTTGGTTGGATTTGGCAAACTGGAATCACATTTTCGAAGGACTTCAGGAAATATTTGAAATTTCATCTGGATCCTCTCCATTACAGTTTGTTGATTTGAATTTGTAGCCTGCAATAAGCTGCTCATTTTGGAGCCATTTATTTACACTGTAGTTTCTTCACTCTTGTGCTTTTCTTCACTTACTTTCTTGAATATTTCTTGCTTTCCTCTTTCCAGCTTTTTAGAGGAAATACTTAAGCTCACAGTATCCATGAGACTGTTCAGGTAAAATGTCCAAATGTCAGACGAGGGCATCTCCATTTTCTGATTTCCTTTTATTGTCTAATTCCAAGTTGCCATCTGTGTTGGTATAAAGGATTATGAACCCTAGAAAAGCCATGTTTTAATCCTGATCCATCTTGTGGAGGTAACTGTTTCTTTGAATCCCTATTCAGCACTGTAGGTTGAAAACTGGATTAGATTATTTCCACAGAGTTGTGACCACCCAATTGTGTGTGGCAATTTTTGATTAGATGATTTTCCTTGGAGGTGTGTCTCCACTCATTGAAGGTGGGGTTGCTTACTGGAGCACTTTAAGAGGGAACCATTTTGGAAAAGCCTTTAGAGAAACAGAGACATGAAAAACACTAGAGCCAATGCAGCCAGAGACCTTTGGAGATGAAGAGGGAAAATGCCCTGGGGGAGATTCATGAAACAAGAAGTCTGGAGAGGAAGATAATAGACATTGCCATATTTGCCAAGTGTCTTTCCAGTTAAGAGAGAAACCTGAACTTCATCAACCTTTCTTGAGTGAAGATAATCTTTTGCTGATGGCTTAATTTGGATATTTTTATAGACTTGCTTTAAATTGGAACGTTTTCACAGATTTAGAACTGTAAACTTGCAACTGATTAAATTCCCTTTTGAAAAAGCCATTCTGTGTCTGGTATATAGCATTCTATCAACTAGCAAACTAGAACAGATTCTGGTACCAGAGAAGTTGGGTGGGTGCTGCAGTTTTCAAATACCAAACATACTGGAATGGCTTTTTAAATGGATAAGGGGATGATTCTGGAAGAGTTATGAGGAGCTTGATAGAGAAGACCTAGAATGTTTTGGAGAGACTTTTGATAGAAATGTGGACTCAAAAGATACCTCTGATGAGGCTCTAGACAGAAATGAGGTGTGTTATTGCAAACTGGAAGGAAGGTGATCCTTGTTTTAAAATGGCAGATAATATGACAAAATTGACTAGTGGCTTTTTCTTGAAGGCAGATATTAAAGTCATGAACGTGGATATTTAGTAGAAGAAATTTCTAAATTAAATGTGGAAGTGCAGCCTGATTTCTCCTCACAGCTTATAATGAAATGTGACAGGAAAGAGATAAACTGAGAATTGAAATCTTTGGTACAAAGAAATCAGAAAGTGATGTTCTGGAAAATTTTGGGCTTCCATGAAGGGAGACTACAGAGAATGGTGGATTTGACCAAATGTGGTACCAGCCAGCCATTTCATAAAAAGCCAGGATTGGAGATGACATTATTATTCAGGAAGGATTTGTGGAAACCCCTTCTGTCTGATGGGCATGATCCAAGACAACTGCATAGAAAGCCAACAAAGGTGTTGTTGGATCTGTATAAATGATAAATGCATCTGCTGCCAGTCTGGACTGAAAGTCTCAGGAGAGGGACAAAGTGAAGTTAGGATGTCTTCAGAGGCAGGACCATGGAGGATAAGATCTGAGGTCAGGAGATCTCATTCCAAGAGAAGGGATCCACCTAAGTACTTGGAGAAGGTGCATTTGCCCGGAAGGCAGAGGGTGGGCCTTCCACCTCTTTTCAGTGGAAGAGTTGTGCCACTTCAGGCCTTGGAGAGAGTGGTGCACATTCCTTGCTGCCACCACATGGTGGGTTTGAAAGTGTGCCCCAGAGATGGCAAAAAGCCCAGGTGTGGCCCCCATACTTGGAAAGGGTGAAGCTGAGAAAAAGGTTGTCCCCCCAATGTTGCTAATGTCACCCAATGTCATCCATGTCACCCATGGTTGATTCAGAAGGGCCACTGCAAAGGCCCTTGAAAGAGTGTGACTGCTGTTTTCTAGAGCCCCTAAGATAAATGACTCTCAGACTTTGAAATCTAATGGAGTTTGCCCTGCAGGTTTTCTGAACTGCTTGGGTCTGGTGACCCCTGTATTAGGGTATGGAAGTGAGGATATTATCCTATAACTGCCCCTCCTTCATATGTTGGCAGCAAATAACTTGTTCTGAGTTTTACAGATCCAGAGCCAGAGGAGAATTTTGCCTTAGAATAGACCATGCACATAGCTGATTTTGATGAGATTTTGTATTGTTTCTGTCTTTGTATTGCATTTGTATTGTTGATGAAATAATTTCAGGCTTTTAGATTTTGTGATGGAATTAATTTATTTTCTATATGGGAAAAAAACATGCCTCTTTTTAGGTTACAGACAGTGGAGTATGCTGGTTTGAAAGGATTATCCACCATAGTAAAGCCATGTTTTAATCCTGTTCCTGTTGTGGAGGCAGCTGTTTCTTTGAATTCCTATTCAGTACTTCAGGTTGGAAATGTGATTAAATTATCTCTTCAGAGATGTGGTACATGCAAAGGTAGGTGGTAACTTTTGATTAGATGATTACCTTGGAGATGTGTCTCCAGCCTTAGAAGTTGGGGGTTCTTATTGGAGCCCTTTAAGAGGGAACCATTTTGGAAAACCTTTAGAGCAATAGAGAAATGAGAATCATGACAGCTCACATAGCCAGAGAATCTTTGGAGATGAAGAAGGAGAATGGCCCTGGGACATTTCGTTTTCATGAAGCAAGAAGCCTGGAGAGAAAGCTAACAGACATCACCATGCTTGCCATGTGCCTTTCCAGTTGAGAGAGAAACCCTAAACTTCATCCGTGTAAGGTCTCTAAATTGATCACACGAATTTATTCTCACCACTGTGATTTCATACAGATTGTATTTGACTTCTTTTATCCTGTACAATTTGTTTACAATCTTGCATTTAAGTGATCAAGCAGTTTTATTCATTCCTTTGATTCTCACACCTTCTGTTGTGATCCAACCGTTTTTGGGGAATCAGTTGGTGATTTCCTTGAAGATGAGTGCTTTCATTCACAGCACCCATTATTTCCTTTTGAAGTTTTTCTCCATTCAGTCGAGATGTTGCTAAGAGCTTTCTTGCAATAACCATGTGTTATTGGAGGGAATCTGCTGCCTTGAAGTTTAAGATAAGTCATAATCATTCTATGAAATGACAGTTAAGGGGATACAATTTTCTATTATTTTTTCAAAAAGTCTGTTGTGTCTTTGAGTGAAAAGCTATTCAGATTTGAATCGAGTGCTGCCAAACATATAATCTATGATTTCAGAGGACTGGCTTCCACCACATGGTACTGGTGGGCTTTGTAGGTTGGTGTCATCAGATAAGTCTCCTCACAGTTGTTTTCATGTTCCTCAACACACGCAAAAATAATTTCAGCTAGCTTTTTTTTCTCCTAACAATATGTCAACAATTTACTGTATGAAGAACCATAGTAGTACATATCAGGATTCCCAGGTAAACACAAAGAAATCTATAAATTGTCTCAGGCCTTTAAACATCAACAACAAATCACTACAAAGCTGCTACAGTAGCACCTGAAGAGAACATTTGGTGGGCATCAACAGGGTCTCCATGGCCACAGAGCTCACCACAACACTGCTTCTCAGTGTCAGTATTCAGTTATACACAACTAGATTGTGCAGAATACTGAGGATGGTGCAACTTCCAATGGAAAAAAAATGACTGACAGTGAAGACACAGTCTGTTGGATAGGGGGGTGGGAAGAACATCAAAGTTCCATAAAACAGGGCTTGATAACTTTGCTTCTGCCTCTGTATAAATATAAAGTGATGTTAATCATACTGTACATTAAGGAAAGGAGAAATGGCTGATGCCAGCCAGAGGAGACCAATCCAGAAATTCTGACCTCTCTGTGCTCCATCCACACCTACGCTAAACCCAGAGGATTAGACAGTGCTATGCCCTCATCCCTTCCCTGCCCAAGACCATGTTAGTGCATTATGGTGGGACACACAACAGTACAGTATACCTATGTCTTTGTCCTTGGGTAGTCTTATTTTTCTGACTTGAGTTTCCTTCTACCCTTGATAACCATAATCCTTTCTAAAAAGGCCACAGGGATCTTCCTCTCCCAAAGGTTCTCTTTTCCTTCTTCTTTGTTCAAGGCAGGTAGGGAAAGAGAACTGTGGAGTCTCAGCAAAACCATATAATAACAGACCTGGATGTCAAGCATAAGATATCAGGAGAAATTTGCTGGAATTGGCAACATCTTAAAATTTCATGGAGTTCCTGTGGACTCATTCGTTTCACCTCCAAGTCTCCCTGCATGGGGGATTCTATCCACCCTGGTGACTTTGTGATCCTGGCACCTTCCCTTGGTGGCTTGCCATCCTTGCCACAGGGATCCCAAGGTGGTCTGAAGAAATCACCTGTACAGCAGGAGTGCTCATTTTTTCTGCTCATTTTGCCACCTTTTATTTCACTGTAACACATCTCACTTTCCTAGGATCTCTCTGGTACACTTATGGTTCAAAATTGTTTCTAGTGACTCATCCCCTTATATTCTTTCAATGTAGTTTAAAAATATTCCCATTATATATCCTAGTTTGTTTCTCAAAAAAATCCCTAATTTATTGTTTTCATTTATTTATTCTTCATTCAACTTAAATTGTTCTGTGTCTACGAAAGGCCAGATATTCTGTTACATTGGGTATGCATTGTTTACCTAAAATAATTATTTTGCAAAGTCTGTTCTTTCTCTTGAACAAGCTGCCAGCCTTGCTCTTTTGTGCCATTACCTTATTTCCCCCACAATGTCCTGACTACCTTCAAACCAGGCTTTAATCTGTATGAATGGCCAGAAAGCAACTAAGATTGCAGGGGTTCAAAAGATTTAAAAGAAAACTTAAGACATTGTATTAGCTACGGTTCCCTAGAGAAATAAAATGAACAGGACATATATTCAAAAATAAAATTGTCTCATGTAACCATGGGAATGTAGAGTCCAAAATTAGTAGGGCAGATTGTGAAGCTGATAATTCCAATGGAGGGTCTGGATGAAATCCACAGGAGACACTCACCAACCAAAACAAGAAGAAAGCTTGTCTCTTTTGAATCCTCCTTAAAAGCCTTCCAGTAATTAGATTAAACACAACTCATTACCGGAGACATTCCCCTTGGCTAATTACAAATGAAATCAGCTGTGGATGCAGTCAACATGATCATGATTTAATTCTATATGCCCTCATAGCAATAGACAGGGTGGCACTTTCTCAACCAGACAAACAGACACCATCACTTGGCCAAGTTGATACATGAATCTGACTATGACAGTCCACCCCTTGTCAGTTTGGCAGCTATATACATTGCCTTAAACCATACTTAATTTCTAAATAAAGAACAATAAAACACACATATTTTTTTCACCTAACAACACTCAACTGTCCTGCATATAACTGGAAATACATTAAAACTCTCCAGAATAGGGTGCAAGTCCTTGGGTAATATTCATTCTTAAACTTGATATCTTACAACTTAAATAGTATAACATGAACAAAACAGATTACAGTTCTCATTTCTGTAACTGATCACATGGTTGTAGTTCATATTTTTCACTACCTTCTTTCACTACCTATTCCATGTTCCCTTTTTCTTCAGCAAACACTTCAGCTGGCTGTGGTTCTTTGTCTGGTGCAGTGACCAAAACTTTCTTTCCTGAAGTTTCAGAGCCACTGGCAGTACTGTCAGGGTTGGGTTGTTGCCATTTTCCATTGATTTTAATCACAGAGCATGACAGTAATAAAAGAAGCCCTAGGGGATTTCCTATATTCCAGGAGAACTCTTCTTTACCTCCATTGTGTAGTTGCAGTCTGATTTCCCCCTGATAGTCAGGGTCAATCATCGCAGCCAACAATGTAATCCCTTTCTTGGCTTGTTGATTCAGGGACATGAGTAGCCCAAAGTGACCAGGTGGCAGTATTAGATTCCAGTTCAATGGAATCATTGCTGTTTCTCCTGGTGGAATCACTCCCCCTTTTGGAACTAAAGCCTGCAGACCAGCAGAGCTCAGGGTCGCAGGGACAGGAAGCAAAAATTTTCTTAGTGGATAACTAAGGGTAATAGCAAGTGGTGCCACTCCCATTTCCACCCCTTGGTTCCTGGGCCCATGGATACTGGCTATGGGAGAAACCACACCATACAGCAGGTGCTGATTCAGAGCATACACAGCTTCTTGTAGAACATTACCCTAGCCTTTCAAGGTATTGACACCTAGTTGGCACCATAATTGAGTTTTGAAAAGGCCATTCCACTGTTCTATCAATCCAGATGT
This sequence comes from Myrmecophaga tridactyla, assembly GCA_004026745.1. Lineage (NCBI taxonomy): Eukaryota > Metazoa > Chordata > Mammalia > Pilosa > Myrmecophagidae > Myrmecophaga > Myrmecophaga tridactyla. Next base: position 12,068 of record PVIY010005391.1, on the reverse strand, counting down.
TTCTGGATGATGGAAAATGTGTTAAGACCAGAGAATTCTATGAGCATGTGCCCATTCCTGCACTTCATTTGCTGTGAAGTGTGTTCCTTGATCAGAAATAATGCTGTGTGGAATAACTTAAGATGGATAAGGCATTCTGTAACCCATGGATGGTAGTTTTGGCAGAAGCATTGAGTGCAGGGAAAGCAAACACATATCCAGAGTATGTGCCTATTTCAGTTAAAACAAATCACTGCTCCTTCCAAGAAGGGAGTGGTCCAATGTAATCTACCTGCCACCATGTAGGTGGCTGGTCACCTCAGGGAATGGTGCCATATCAGAGGCTGAGTGTGGGTCTCTGCTACTGGCAGATTGGGCACTTAGCAGTGGCTGTAGCCAGGTCAGCCTTGATGAGTGGAAGCCCATGTTGCTAAGCCCATGCATAACCTCCATCTCTGCCACCATGACCACTTTGTTCATGAGCCCATGGGGCAATGACAGGAGTTGCTGGGGAAAGTGGCTGACTGGTATCCACAGAACGGATCATCTTATTCACTTGATTATTAAAACTTTTCTCTGCTGAACTCACTCTCTGGTGCACATTCATGTGGGACATATGTATCTTCATGTTTTGAGACCACTCAGAAAGACCTATCCACATACTTCTTCCCCAGACCTCTTTGTCACCAATGTTCCAATTATGGTCTTTCCAAGTCCTTACCATCCAACCAAACCATTAGCAACAGCCCATGAATCTGTACACAAATGCATCTCTGGCCAGTTTTCCTTCCAAGAAAATGAACAACCACCTGCACTGCTCAAAATTCTGCCCACTAGGAGGATTTTCCCTCACCACTGCCCTTCAAGGATGTCCCAGAAAGGGGTTGTAGTGCTGCAACTGTCCACTTTTAGGTGGTACCTACATATCATGCTGAACCATCTGTACACCAAGCCCAAGCTTTCTCTTCCTGAGTCAATTCACTGTAAGGAACTCCCCAAAAGGACATAGCTCTGGTCTGAGAAAGAGAAGGTAATGTGGCAGGCATGTAGACCATGGGTATTTGGGCCACTTTCTCATGTAAATCACTTCTGCCTTCAGGACTTGCTCTGGCCCTATCTCATATATACCATTCCCATTTTATGATAGAGTGCTGCTGCATAGGCCCAACTTTATGGCTTGGTGGGTCAGACCACAGCCAGCTAATGATTGGTAACTCAGGTCTCATGGTAACTTGGTGGCTCAAGATTAAACATTCAACCTCTACTAAGGCCCAGTAGCAAGCCAAAAGCTATTTCTCAAAAGGAGAGTAGTTAACTGCAACAGATGGAAAGGCTTGCTCCAAAATCCTAAGGGTCTGCTTTGTGATTCTCCTATAGGGGCCTGCAAAAGGCTCCAAACAACATCTCTACCTGCTACTGACGCTTCCAGCATCATTGGATCTGCTGGATCACATGATACAAGTGGTACAGCTCCTTGTACAGAAGCCTGTACCTGTCACAGTGCCTCCTCTTGTTCATGTCCCCACACAAAATTAGCAGCCTTTCTGGTCGCTCAACAAATGGGCCAGAGTAGCACACCCAAATGAGGAATATGTTGTCACCATGATCCAAAGAGACCAACTAGGCATTGTGTTTCTATTTTGGTCATAGGAGGGGCCAGATGCAGCAACTTAGTTTTCACCCTACAAGGGATATCTTGACATGCCCGACACCACTGGACACCTAGAAATTTCTCTGAGGTGGACAGCCCCAGTATTTTTGTTGGATTCATCTCCTATCGTCTGACATGCAAATGCCTTACCAGTAAGTCTAGAGTACTTGATAATTCTTGCTCGCTAGGTCCAATCAACATGATATCATCAATATAATGGACCAGCGTGATGTCTTGTGGGAAGGAGAAAGGATGAAGGTCGCTGCAGTCAAGATTATTGGATAGGGATGGATAGTTGATATACCCCTGAGGTAGGGAAGTGAAATTACATTGCTGACTTTGCCAGCTGAAAGTAAACTGCTTCTGGTGGTCTTACTGACAGCTATTGAGAAAAAAGCACTTGCCAGATCAATAGCTGCATACCAGGTACCAGGGGATGTATTGATTTGCTCAAGCAATGATACCACATCTGGAATGGCAGCTGCAATTGGAGGTGTCACATGGTTGAGTTTACAATAATCCACTGTCATCCTCTGTTCTAGTTTGCTAGTTGTTGGAATGCAATATATCAGAAACATAATGGTTTTTCAAAAGGGGAATTTAATAAGTTGCTAGTTTACAGTTCTAAGGCCAAGAAAATGTCCCAGTTAAAACAAATCTAAAGAAACATCCAATCTAAGGTGTCCAAGGACAGATACCTTGGTTCAAGAAGGCCGATGAAGTTCAGAGTTTCTCTCAAGTGAGAAACACATGGTGAACACAGTCACAGTTTCTCTCTCAGCTTGAATGGCACGTGGTGAGCAAAGCATCATCTGCTAGCATTCTCTCCTGGCTTCCTGTTTCATGTAGCTCCCTGTGAGGAACTTTCCTTCTTCATCCTCAAGGGTCACTGGCTCGTGGGATCTCTGCTCCTTGTGGCTATGTCGTTCTTCTCTGCTCTCTCTGAATCTCTTATTATCCAAAATGTTTCCTCTTTTATAGGACTCCAGAAACTTATCAAGGTTCACCCAAATGGGTAGAGACATGTCGTCACCTAATCCAGCTTTACAACCACTCTTGATTAAGTCACATCTCCAGGGGGATGATCTGATTACAGTTTGAAACATACAGTATTGAATAAGGATTATTCTGCCTTTATGAAATAGGATTTAGATTGAAACATGTCTTTTCTAGGGGACATACAGCCTTTCAAAACAGCACATCCTCCAAGACCCATCTGTTTTCTGCACAGAACAAATAGGAGAGTTGAATGGGGATGTGGTGGAAATCACCACCCCTGCATCCTTCAAGTTCTTAAGAGTGGCAATACTCTCTGCAATCCCTCCAGGAATCCAGTATTGCTTCTGATTTACTATTTTTCTAGGTAGGGGCAGTTCTAGTGGCTTCCACTTGGCCTTTCCCACCATAAACGCCCTCAGTGCATGAGTTATAGAGCCAATATGGGGATTCTGCCAGTTGCTCAGTATGTCTATTCCAATTATACATTCTGGAACTGGGGAAATAACTACAGAATTAGTCCAGGTGCCCACTGGACCCACTGTGAGATAGACCTGAGCTGAAACTCCATTGATCATCTGGCCTCCATAAGCCCCCACTCTGACTGGTGGACCAAAGTGACGTTTTGGTTCCCCTGGAATTAATGTCACTTCTGAACCAGTGTCTAATAATCCTCCAAATATCTGATCATTTCCTTTTCCCCAATGCACAGTCACACTGGTAAAAGTCCATTGGTCTCCTTGGGGAAGGCTTGGAGGAAGATTTACAGTATAAATTTGTGCCAGTGTAACAGGGTTCTCCCCCAAAGGAACCTGGCCTCCCCCTCCTTCAAGGAGTTCTGGGTCTGTAAACTGTCTCATGTCTGGAAATTTATTAAGGGGCCGTGACTCTCTGTTTTGGAAATTCAAGTTAGACTTCTGTTCACTTGACCTAGAACTTTTTTGTTCATACAGCTCAAACAAGAATTTAGTAGACTGCCCATGGTCTAGGAACCCCATGATATACTAGCTAAAGCCACAAGTTTCTGTGAGTCAGATTATTTTGACTCTTGCTTTGAGTCCACTGCCTATTATGATAGCCACGTACACCTTGCCTTTAGCAATTCAGTGCTGCCACCTGGCTTCTACCAACTTGGGATCCAATCATCCCAATTGTGTTTAAGGATTCCAGCTCAGTGACAGCAGTTCCTACAGTAATATCTGACCTACAGAGAAGTGCAACTATGGAGCTCTTCATAGATGATGATGCTAGTCTCAAGAATTTATTTCTCATAGTTCTGGTAAAAAAATGAATCCTCTGGGGTGTAAGAACAGGCTTTCTATGATAAATACACTCTAACATTTCAATCTTTCTAAGTCTCTGGATCATACCAGGGCAGTTCTGGCATTTCAACTTCAGGTAATGTTGACCACCTTTTGAATCATGTTTCATCCAACCATCCAAATCAACTGTTAATGCCTTCTCTAACCTCTTAAGCTATAACATTGACTGCAGAATCTCTGTTTAGTGGGCCCATATCAATAAATTCAGCTTGATCCAGCTTTATAGTCCTCCCACCATTATCCCACACCCTTAAAATCCTCTGCCACATATTACCCAGATTTCTGTCTATATAACTTGGATAAATCACACAGTTCTTTTGGAGTATAATCTACCTCCTCATGGATGATACTTTGTACCTCACCTTTTGGGGCCTGTTGGGATGTTAGTCTAGTTATAGATCCGGAAGAGATGAGAGGGGGTGGGGTTGGGTCATGAAATAATAAGAAGTATCTTGCAAACCATTTGCTTCAGGGAATTCATTTGCAGTTTCATCTGGTGAACAGGATTAATCACTCTAGGACTAACACCTTCAGGTGGACGTTGGGTGGCCAACTCCTCAGGGCAGGCTGGTGGGACAGCTATGTCCTCAGGGCAGATGATTACAGGGTAATCTAAAGAAGACTGAGCATGACCTAGGGTTTCAACCTCTCCATGGTCATTATTGTCAATCCATATGTTGCTATCCCATTTTTCAGGGTCCCACCCTTTTCCAATCAATGCCCTCACTTTAATGGCAAAGACTATGCAAGAATGAGATTTCAGTTTATGTTGTAAAGTTGCTACTCTAACAATAAGATTCTGAGTCTGATTTTCACAGATCTCAAGTCTATGGCTACATTAAATAAGATTTTCCTTCAGGACACTCATAGAAATGTTTACATCTGTCAGACAGTGCATAAGCTTCTCACTTGAAACCTTAAGCCCATCCCTTTCACTCATTGATGTATACAGTGTATCTAACAATAACCAGCCAACATTTCTGTACCTTCTATTTCCACAAATCGCCATAAAGGTGTCAAACACATTATCCTCCAGAACCTGGCATTGTAGAAGCAAGGCATTTGAAGTATCCAATGGTGGCATTTTGACTATCTCTTTTGCCAACTCACTCCATGGATTGGCAATATCATTCTGATTATAGGAATCAGAGTCCTTAGTGCCTCTGAGTTCAGTTAGAGTAGAAAACTAATCATCAAAATCCAATTTTATGATTCTGTTTCTCAAGAACCACTCTCAGTTCCAAGCTGTATTAGCTAGGGTTCTTTAGAGAAACAGAATCAGCAGGTAATATCTGTAGATATTAAATTAATAAAATTGTTTCATGTAACCATGGGAACATAGAGTCCAAAATCCATAGGGCATCCTGTGAAGCTGATGACTCTTCTGGGCAAACTCCACAGGAGAGGCTTGCTAGCCAAAGCAGGAAGAGAGACTGTCTCTTCTGAATCCTCCTTAAAAGACTTCCAGTAATTAGATTAAGCATCACTCATTGCAGAAGACACTCCCTTGGATGATTACAAACACAATCAGCTGTGGATGTAGCTGAAGTCATCATGATTTAATTCTATGAAATATCCTCATAGCAACAGACAGGCCAGCACTTGCCCACTGAGACAAACAGGTTCCACCACTTGGTCAAGTTGACACATGAAACTGACCATGACAGGCGTATTGGTTACCTGCATTTTTTGGCAATTATCAGTAAAACTTTTACAAGCATTTTTATTAACGTTTGTGTGCACACATTTTCAATTTATTTTCATGAAATCTTAGGGGCACAAGTGCTGGATAGTATAGTTAGCCTATGTTTAGCAAGACAATCTTTTGAGGTGGCTGTACCATTTTGTTTTTCCTCCAATGAAAGAGCATTCCTGTTGTTCCATTTTCTGTCAACATTTGGTTTTCCACTCCAAAGAAATGGGTAGTTGTTCTAGTATGCCAGCTTCTGGAATTCAATATAGCATAAACAGAATGGCTTCTAAAAATGGGAAATTTAATAAGTTGCTAGTTTACAGTTCTAAGGTGGAGAAAATGTATCAATTAAAACAAGTCTATAAAAATGTCCAATCAAAGGTATCCAGGAAAAGATACCTTGGTTTGAGAAGGCTGATGAAGTTCAGGATCTCTCATCTGAGAAGGCACATGGTGAACACAGTCACGGTTTCTCCCTCAGCAGGAAGGGCACATGGGGAACACGGCATCATATGCTAGCTTTCTTTGCTGGCTTCCTGTTTCATAAACCTCCCAGGGAAGTGTCTTCCTTCTTCATCTCCAAGACACTGGCTGATGGACTCTCTGCTTCATGGTGCTGCAGCATTCTCTACTCTCTCTGAATTTTCTATTCTCCAAAATGTTTCCTCTTTTATAGGACTCCAGAAACTTATCAAGACCCATGAGACATGTCATCTAATCCAGCTTAACAACCACTCTTGATTAAATCACATACCCAGGGAGATATTCTGAAAACAGTTTCAAACGTACAGTATTGAATAGGGATTATTCTCCCTTTATGAAATGGAATTTTGATAAAACATGGCTTTTCTAGGGGACATACATCCTTTCAAACCTGCACAGTAGTAATATCTCATATTTCTAAGTACTGCATTTCCCTAATAACATGTGATGAGAAATTTTTCATATGCTTATTTGTCATCTGTGTATCATCTTGGGTGGAGTGACTTGAGATATTTTGCCCATTTTTAAGTTAGGTTGTTTGTTTTCTTATTGTCCAGTTTTAAGTGTTCTTTGTATAGTTTGGATGCAAATCCTTTATCAGATATGTGTTTTGCACAGTCTGCAGTTTATCATCTCATTTTCTTAACTGTGTCCTTTGTAGACCAGTGTTCTAGTTTTATTTTAATGGACTGTTCTAGTTTGCTAGCTGCCAGAATGCAATATACCAGAAATGGGATGGCTTTTAAAAAGGGGAATGCAATGAGTTGCTAGTTTACAGTTCTAAGGCCGAGAATCTATAGTAATGTCCAATCAAAGGCATTCATGGAAATATACCTTGGTTTAAGAAAGCCAATGAAGTTCAGGGTTTCTCTCTTAAGTGAGAAGGCCACATGGTGAGCACAGTCAGAGTTTCTCTCTCATCTGGAAAGGCACATAGTGAACACGGGCACAGCTCCTCTCTCATCTGGAAGGACACATGGTGAACACGGTGTCATCTGCTAGCTTCTTCTCCCCTGGATTCTGATTTCATGAAGCTCCCTGAGAAGCATTTTCCTTCTTCATCTCCAAAGGTCACTGGCTTGTGGACTCTCTGCTTCGTGGTGCTGCAGCATTCTCTGCTCTCTCCAAATCTCTTATTCTCCAAAACATTTCCTCTTTATATAGGACTCCAATAAACCAATCAAGACCCACCCAAATGGGTGGAGGCATGTCATCACCTAATCCAGTTTAACAACCACTCTTGACTAAATCACATCATCCAGGGAGATGATCTGATTACAGTTTCAAACATACAGTATTGAATAGGGATTATTTTGCCTTTATGAAATGGGATTTTGATTAAAACATGGCTTTTCTAGGGGGCATACATCCTTTTAAACCAGCACATGGACTCTACTTTTTCTTTCACAAAGTATGCTTTTGGGGTTGTGTACCTAGCTTCTCTCTACTCTGTTCCAATTATCTGCTTGCCTATTGCTTCACCATTACCACATTGTTTTAATCACTATGATTTTATAGTATGTCTTTACCTCCCACAAGGAGGGCGCCATTTCTCCCAAAGTTAGGTGGACTGTTTATCAAATGATACACTTTTTCTTGCCAGTGGGATTTTATTTAGGAATTTTTCAAACAATCTCAAGCCATAGAAATGTTGCCAGTACAGAACATCTGAGAATAAGTTGGGGACAGATTCAAATATTCTGGTGTGTGTTTTCTAAACATCAGAACATTTGCTGGTATAACCTCAGGACATCCATCCAAATGAAGAGGTTGACATCAGTGCCTTACTACCATCTAGTCTTCACACTGCACTGTAGTCTTGCCATTTGCTACAGGATGTCATTCACTGGACAACCAAGTTCAGAACCACACGTTACTTTTTATCTTCCCCAGGACCATCCTTTTATCTGGATTATTTGGCCCTAATTATGGTCTGACACATGCCAGGTGCTCTCAACTCACCCTGTTTCCTGGGGAGTCAGTGTAAGTCCCATTGGTAGCATAATCACAGTGTGGAGTTGCATCTTCTTCACTACAGCCTGCATGAGGCCACAGCTGTTGTCTTCATTGTCTCATGGAAGATAATACTGGCTTGGATCAGTGATCTAGTGTGTCTGCCCTGCAGGCTTCAACATTGAGTGGTCTGTACTTGGGCCTCATAATGAGTGCCCCTAACCCACGCTTCTTCAGATTCCTGTCTATTGGGGTTTCCATGTGCAGCAACACAGACTGATGGGCTGGAATTTAGTTCCAGGGGTTGAAACTTATTACTTATAGTGTTGCCCTAAGTTTGGCCAGTGGATTCCGTCAAGCTGGCTTCTCTCTCACCAAGGTGAGGTCTTGACATTCTGTGAGTATCTCATTCTTTCTGCTATAAGATGTTCAAGAGGAGTGTTGCCCAATCACAATATAATGTGAGTCACAGATACCATATTATACCTTCTAGAAACCATATTCAAAAAAAGTAAAATGCACAGTTGAAATTCATTTTGACAGACTTTTAAATTTTATCCAATATATCCACACTACTCTCATTTCAACATGTAGTCTATATAGCAATATTATTAATAGGAACTTTGCATAATTTTATTCATACTATGCCTTCAAAATGCACATTGAATTGTAAATGAAGAATGAGGAAATGATAATATTTTGGATGTATTGTGTTAAATACAATGTCTATTTTAAGATGAATTTCATATCTTTTTTTCTCTCCCTACATTATCCTTGTGCCTTGCATTTTAGACCTGGTGAGCAGTGCTTACTATACTCATGCTGCATTCCAGCTTTGGGATCTGTCATTGCTCCCAGGAGACCTGGAAAAGCAAAGATTTGGGTGATGATGTAGCTCTGCCCTCAGGCCCTCTGTGTGGGCTGACATAATAAAGACAGTCAGGCTCATGTATGTTAGACAGACATGTCTTAGATGTAGGAGGAATGTACATTTGTGAATGTGTACACCATATATGCATGGTAGAACTAGGAGGATGTGCCTACTTAGACATATCCAAATACTTGCATTAAACCAGGAGAGATTTGTACACTCACACACAGGTAGCACACACCCACCAGCCACACATGCACACACATACACAGTAGAGCTGAGTTGATGTGCAAAATATACCCCACACACAAATTCTGGCACTAAACTTTGAGGGATGTGCATGTTAACACACACCACATACACACTACACACATGGTAGAGAAAGGACTTGTGCACACTCACAGACAATGCACATATACACACTCATGTTAGACTATGAGGGATATATCAACTTGCACACACATGGCACACACCAAGCACACATGGTAGAGCTAAGAGAGATGTGCACCCTTGCATACTGTGGTGGTTTGAAGCATACAGCACCCAAGAAACTCATGTTCTTAAAGCTAATACTTTCCTGTGGGTTTGAACACATTGTAAGTAGGATCTTTTGTTGAGTAGGATCCTGACTTAAGATGTGACCCACCTCATTCAGAGAGGATCTTATTCCTCTTACTGGAGTCATTTATAAGATAATGAAATTAAGAAAAGCAGAGAGAAACCCATAGAAGTTGAGAGAGAAATCCACGGAATGAAGAAGCAAAGAACAATGAAACTCAGAAGAGAAGGGAGAGAACAGCAGATAGCACCATTGTACTATTACAATTATTTATTTATTTATGTTTTGCATAAGCAGGCACTGGGAATTGAATCCAGGTCTCTGGCATGGCAGGCATGCCAGGCATGGCAGGCAAGAACTCCGCCTGCTGGGCCATGATTGTCCACCCTCCACCATTGTATTTTAACAGTGCTTTCACACTGAAACCTCCAATTCACATCCAACAGCATGAGTATGTTTCAGTTTTCTCCTTTTCCTTTCTGGACAGTGAGAAATATACCCACCATTCTCCTTAATATGCTTGTTTGATCAATCTTACATTACTGCCCCATCCATATTTTACCTGCCCACCTTATTGGGCTCTGGCCTTGTATGAAGCCTCTGCTCACCCCTGTCATGCTCCAGTGCCTGTGCCAGGGACCCACCACTGCCCTTCTGCACAAACATCTTCCTCACACTCAAGCCAGGTCACTCTCCCACATGGAAACCCCAACTCACTCCACTCTGCCCATATATTCACACATAGGTGTTTCCTTTTTCCAGTTCCATCTGATGGCTATAGACAGACTGATTGTCAGAAGGAGCTTGTGTCTGGTTGGTTGATTTTAAATGGTGCAAGTTCTCAGATGCTTAGAAGTGTCACCTGTAGCTGTCTGTGGGTAGTATGTTATCTGTGGACTGGGTCTTGTCTTCTTTCAGCTTCATATTGTTCAGGCTTATGAATTATTTTAGAAGTTTACTTCTGTGTCAACTTTTCTGTTTTAGTTTTCTCTTTTTCTTTTCTATTTTTCTCTGACAGTGAGAAACCTAATACCATGCTCCTTTGAAACAGAAAGGGGCATGAATAGCCTATCTAAAGTTGTTTTGTTTCCTGTGTGTGTAATTTGCTGTTCACAGGCCAGTCTTAAAATGCAGGGAGCAGTATGAAAGAGTCCCCCTTTGGCATTTGTTTATAGACTAACTAGTAACCTACATAGCCTGTTGTGTCTTATCCACACTAGGCCATATGAATTAGCCATTTTTCTTTAGCACTATAGTAGAAGTCTCAGCTTTAGGAATTATTTGGTAACTCTGTAGGGAGTGGATAATCAGTCAGTGTACCCTTTACAGATGAGATATTAAAGAAGAACGGGGACCAAAGCCTGCTCTCTCATGTGTTCAATGTGACCCAACCCAAAGTTGGGCAGTGGGTCTAATTTCCTGGGGTTTTGTTGTACCTGTGCCTGCATATTTGTCTTTCCTTTTTAGTCTCTGTTCTAGTTTGCCAGCTGCCGGAATGCAACACACCAGAGATGGATTGGCTTTTAATAAAAGGGGATTTATTTTGTTGGTTCTTCAGAGGAAAGGCAGCTAACTTTCCACTGAGGTTCTTTCTTATGTGGAAGGCACAGGATGGTCTCTGCTGGTCTTCTCTCCAGGCCCTTCAGTTCCAACTTTCCCTGGGGTAACTTCTTTCTGCACCTCCAAAGGCCTGGGCTGAGCTGCTAGTGCTGAGATGAGGAATGCCGAGCTGCTTAGGCTGTGCTACATTGCATTCTCTCATTTAAGCACCAGCCAATTAAGCCAAACGTCACTCATTGCAGCAGACACGCCTCCTAGCTGACTGCAGATGTAATTGGCAACAGATGAGGTTCACGTACAGTTGGCTTATGTCCTCAGCAACAAGACTAGGTATGCTCACCTGGCCAGTTGACAACTGAATCTAACTAACACATGTCCACCCCTTGTCAACTTGGCAACTTCAAGCATCACCTTACACAGATGTAAAAAATTCTCTTGCTGTGGACCTGTGAATCTCAAAACAAGTCCGGTGCCAATAAGCAAAAGAGGATATTCACAGAATACAGATTTTCATTTCCATAGGGAGAAATTGGAAGAAACACAGATGTAAAACCTGCAGGGCAAGCGCCATCGAATTTCAAAGTCTGAAAGTCATTCATCCTTCAGCTTAGAAAGTGGCAGTCCCACCCTTTCTGAGGGCTTATGCAGTGGCCCGCCTCTTTCCAAATCAATCTCGGGGAACATCATGGAGACCACCTCTGGGCTCCACTCTCTCCAGGCATCAGGGCCACCCTCGGGCTCTCTGCCATTTCTGGGGCACATGCTCAACCCCTCCACATGGTGGCAGCCAGGCTCTCCCAGCCCCCCAAGGAGCGTGCTATGCCTTTTCCAAGGCCTGAGGCTACACAACTCTTCCACTGCAATGAGAGGGGAGACTCATCCTTGCCCTTCAGGGTAAACTCACCCTCTCCACGCATACAGGTGGGTCCACTCTCCTGGCCGAGGTTTCTTGGCTTCAGACCTGAACTTCCATGGTTCTCACTCTGCAAACTCCAATCTCT